>JAHPZR010025775.1:0-2500 GCA_019787425.1 Platygyra sinensis
AACCCCAGAAATGCAACCGGTTCCAATCTTGGCATTCCAACTCCATCAGACTTGGGATCAGCTACAAATGCTAGATCTTATCCAAATTTAATAAATAGGCTTAGAAGCTGAGTTTGTTCAGTCCTGCAAAACTTACTGTACTACACAGATTTTATAGACTGCTAAGTACATGTAGGCATGACGAGGGGGAGGGGAGAGAGGTAAAAACAGGGAGACTGGCAAAGAGGGCCGGAAACATCGACTATAAGAAACCCTTTTGTTCGTTTCTGCAGCCACTAGTGGCTGACACATACTGATTCCCCAAACTAACAATCAGTAACACATTAACTAATATTAATAGAACTGCATTCTGGTATCTGTCCTTTCCAGTATTTGAATATTCTGATTAGCAGTGATCTTGACAGATAACATAATAGGATTAGGGTGAAACTGATGGGCGGATGAAAAAGTAGGGTTGTTATAGCAGGCATTCTCCTCCCTTTTTTCCTTCTCCCCTTTCCCTTTCCCTCTCTGTAGTTCCAGTAAATACATGAATCTTTACTCTCTCCAAAGACGGTCACTGGAAATTCCTAGGAGATATGGGTGGGGCAAGGGGTGAGGGAAATCATAGAAGAAAAGCATGTAGTCAAACTTGAATATTTATGTCTAATTTCCTGATTACATTCCTTAGATTTGGAAATATACATGTATGCAATCAGATTAACATTTTTCAATGTATTGGAAATAGTCCAGTTTAGAATCCTCCATGACCGCTGAATAAAAGCACTGAAAACACATTTGTACAGGGTTAGCCTCGAACGAAAAAAAATATTCATAAATACTGGCGGGGAGATGCCACAAATTTGAATATTAAACAATATACAGAGATGTAAACAGGTCATCTTCTGGCTGGAATTTGCGAATATTTTACTTTAGGTCGAGGCTAACCCTGTACAAATGTGTTGTCAGTGCTTTATTCAGCGGTCATGGCGAATTCGAAACTGGACTATTGACAAGTTTTCCGGAATGTCATAATTAGATAATTGTACTGTCAACCAAACTATGAGAACCAATTCAACCTCACTTGCTCGTTTAACAAGGCCTTATAAACTCTATTGTCATTCAGAAAAGAAATTACCTTTCCAGAAATTTGAGCTTGAGACTTGGGATGAATTCCAGAGTAATCAATAAGCTGTGAGTATTGCATTGCAATGACATCAATATCAATATCACTGCCACCTGCAGTTAATGAGGACTGTACAATCTGGATAAGGGCCAGTTCTTCAAGAAGTGTCCATCTGCTATTAACACCCTCCAAGCAGGGTCTTTTAAGTAGAAAGTGTTTTCCAGACATACTCTCTGTTGTCATTCCCTGTGGTCGTCGTTTTCTTTTACTTGTTTCAGATGAAAAACTCTTGCACTCTGTTTTTGCCTTTTTTCCATACGGGTTTTCGCACCCTAGACATTGGCAATTATCATTACAACCTTTCACACTTTGAAAACATTTGCATCTTTTTTGAAGTTATCACAAGAGGTGATGTTGGATTCTTTTTTTTTTGCACCTTGACCACAACGACAAGATTCAGGATCGGTAGCTGTACTGTTGACTGAACATGATTTTGTTTCAGTAGCCACTGAGTGGCTTGTACTGTGTGCTACAGCATCATAGTGACCCTCACCTGAATGATCAAATGCGACAAAGATCGGTAGGCACTGAAGAGTTTCCCTTGGAGTAACTGGGACAACTGACATACTTTCCATTTGTGTGATTACTACAATTGGAAGACTGAGTAAATTTGCCATTGCAAGTGCCATGCAATTGCCTAACTCTGATGCAAAGTAACCATCATTGAGAAATAAGGATGCTTCATGGTCTAATAATTGTCCAACACCAATAAAGGGCTGGTAATCCTCTGGGTGAGATATCCACTCATGTACTATTAATTCTCGCAGCTTATGGCTCATTTCATTTGTGTCTTTGCAGTTCATCAGTCCAAGTGACTCCAGATGGCTGGCTAAGTCATTTGACATTGCTTTATTTGGAATAATGCTATTGACTATTGCATATGCAATAGACAGGAAGAAACAGTTACCATTTGGTAAAACATTAACACGGACCATGTTGAAATTTGATAGAACATTATCAAGTGTGGAGGACTCTTTGTTGCTAACTAAACCAGAGTGGAAGAGTGTCAAGCTACTTTTTGTAAAGAACAAAAAGTTTGGATTAAATCTTGCATACTGGCCAAGTGACTGAATTTGGTCACAAAGCTCTGCCATACACTTTGCTGACTTAATAACTTCTTGCTGCTGTTGTTTGCTCAAATTGGGAAAGGGTGGCGGTGAGTTGTTTGTCGTAAAACTGGGTTCATCTTCATCTGAAGATATGTTTGATGACACACCATCTAAAAAGTTATTTAATTGTTCCACAATTTCACCATGAGTGTTTTCTTGTCCATGGTCACTACAATATGAAGCTAAGCCAAAGTCTCCAGTTTTTGGTAGGACCACATCTTGATCA
>JAHPZR010025775.1:7500-13989 GCA_019787425.1 Platygyra sinensis
AATAAATGGGAGCTAGGGAAGGATTTTGTAAAACCTTTTTCGTCAAAAAACCCGTGTGGGAGAGTGAGGGGAGCGCGAGAGCGCGCGCTGGATGACGTGTTTGGGATTTGGGTAACGGTACGATCATGTTGCGAAAGTGAATTGAGACAAAACTTTGCAAAAGTCGCTGAAATTCTCCGACTGTCGCAAAAGTATTTGAAAACAAATTCGGCCAAGTTGTAGAGAAACTTTCCGACCTCATTTTGTGTTTGTTTGGTTCGTAAAAGCAACGAAATTCAGAGATTCGAGCGAATATTTGAAGTGCGTTCAAAATGTTTTGGCAAAGAGTTGCCTCCCTTGTCAAATATTATACAAACAAACAAAAAAAAATTTGCTGAGCGCGGAAAGGCCTAGGTACGAGTTTAGTGCTAGAGTGTTACGCAGGATTTTTCTAAACGTGCATATCACCCTTAGCCAATTATATGAAATTTCAAAAATCTATGTATGTTTAAGACGTTTTCTGAAGAAATTAAACGTATTCTGGTTTCTATCTCCATTTAATCAGACGACGAAAATCGTAATTTGGAGGACTTTTCCGCCATATTGGATACAAAAAGGAGCAGTTGAGGGATTGGGCACTAACTATCTTGTGACGTCAACCCGGTATCTCAGTCAAACAACATTAGTTACATTAGCAAGTTTCTCACTCGACTTTCTGTAACACGTAAAGAATATGCCAGGGTAGATGTGTGGTTGGTGGATGTTCTGCCTTCCCAGATGTACAGAACGGTTTGATTTTACATGCTATACCATTTTTAGACGACGAACGTCCAGAAGCAAGGAAACGCCGAAAGAAATGGATCGATTTCGTGAAACAAAAGAGAGCTAAGTGGGAGCCGACCCGAAACTCGTCAGTCTGCTCAAGGCACTTTACTGAAAACGACTATGTTCGCCGCTTCAGCTTCGTCGACGAAGTGACCAAGAAACCGATCATGCCAAGGCTAAAACGAGACGAAATCGGCATAAACGTTGTGCCATCTGTTCATGCCGAAGCGGTCACCAAAAAACCAGTCGATGTGTAAAATGGGCTTGACAGGCCTACACGACTCCTACGGTTCGTGGCATTTGTACATTTGCCGTTTTCTTTTCGGTCTCTCGACCTTTTTTGTCGCTTCACTCTTGTTATGAAGGGCACTTCGTATTGTTTTGTAAGGAGAAAATAGAGCCATTAGATCGTGTTATGGCAAATTTTAAGAGGTCATAGGTCTGCATGATTTCCGCTGTTATCTGCGTGTCGCTTCGTAGAGTTTGACACCTCTATAATTTGCCATGTATTAGTGCATTGTTTTGACTCTTTTCTGTTGCAAGTTATGTTTTAGATCTCCAGGAATTTGCTTTTGAGGGACACAATATGACGTTTACCGTTACGTGTTGTTTACTTGCATTATATAGTGTGACGCCGGGCCCGGCTATGATTAGAACTGTTTGCAAGTTACAGCAGATAAATTCTTTTCACGGGTATCATATTTGCCCTCCTACGTGTTTCTTCGGAGACGTAGCTTTACTTCGAGAAAGCTATACGCTTGTCTAAGAAATTCTTATGGTTCTTGCAGCTATCTGATCGAGCTTATGTTTCTGGAGCTCGATGTATAGATTTCTTTCTCCTTTGGTAGGTCTAGTACCACAGGATTTTGAATTGAAACTCTTGTACGCGCAAGTCGGTTGGACTGTGTTGCCGTGGTTGTATAGGCCATTGCTCGGCTTAATTAAGGCACGACCATGGTCTCGATCCTCCATGCTGGATCTCATCATGTTGCCGGTATTTCTTACAGACATTTTTTTTTTTGTGCAATTTTAGAGGTGTCAATCAACTCTACGAAGGCGACACGCAGATAACAGCGGAAATCATGCCAGACCTATGACCTCTTAAAATTGCCATAAACACGATCTAAATGGCTCTATTTTCCTCCTTACACCACATCTTGCTAGTTGCCAGTCCCCTTTAAGGCGCCTTTTTTCTTCGAAAACCGATGATTTCCGATCGCGTTTTAAAAATCGCGCTCTCATAACTTCAAATCCAATTCTCTGGCTTGTTTTTGCTTGTATTTTGATGTCTACGTTTAAGAAAGAAAGAAACTTGGCTAAGGGTGATAGGGCACTTTAAGCAGCGGTTTTCCCAGTAAAAAGAGATGACAAGACAAAGGTAAACTATTCATTCTTTTTTTTCCTTCATTTACTCTCTCCCTACTCAGCAACAGTGTGTGCCCCCTGTGCGCAGAACGTGCACGCACTAACAAAAGTAGGCACAGAAGTAACAAAAGTAGGCTCCCTATGGATGAGTGAGCCTGGGTAAGTGGTCTCTCTGTTAGCCCTGGTAAAGAGTTTTCGGTAGAAAACATGGCGGTCACGGCCAAACTCTTAAAGCTATGGTTTTCACTGTTTTTCTTGGTTTGTCTTCCATCTCAGAGTACTGAAGTTCAGGTAAATAAGGAAACAAAAGAATTTATTCGGCTTGTCATTGAAAACAGCAACGGACAAGTCATCTGCTTCTCAAGTGGGCCTGTTCGTGCAATTCCTCGTGGAACGCGTGTCAAGGATGCAGTTGGTGACTCCCCCAGTGCTTTTCTGGTACCAGATATCTTGTTGTGGGATCCACTTTTACATTTTCCAGAGCTAGTCCTTCTCTGTCCCTCATGCAATGATAAAAATACGCAAGAGACTCTCAACCCCATTCGTTGGAAAGATGGTAGCAAGGACTACGACCAGCCACGTCTTCTGTATGGCCTAAGAAGCGATGTGCTGCTCGTTGGAAGAGTCTATCTGTGTAGAAATAAGCACCAAATCCTTAGTCGCGATCAGGGCATTTTATGTCAATTGAGAGCAGATTTTCAGCCGCCATTTTTATTATTTCATAAGATTGGAGTCACAAGAGAGTTATTCCAGTTTTTCACCTCGCACATAAGCGCAGGTATGTCAATTTCCGATGTCCAAGTCCTTTGGCATCAGAGTCTGTTTGACGAGTATGGGGTACGAAAGATGTGTTTCCTCACTGAGAAGAATGAAAGCCCAGAAGCATTTCCAAGTTTTTCACCGAAAGGCAGCAAGGTTGGAGAAAAAGTTTCAACATGCTGTTATATTATGGGATACTTTGAAAAAGAACATCTGTACCACAAAAGAATGTGTCAAATGAGAGCTTCTTCATTAAGTGCTGACCATACTTTTAAAGTGTCTGCAAATATTGGCTTTTGGTGTGAGGGAAAGTGGATACAGCTTTATGACAGTTTATTTATAGTTATGAATGAAATCGGCATAGTTTTAGCCTGGAAACTTTGCAAGGGAACTGCTTTTGATAAAGTTGAAGATCTGTTGACCAGTTTAAAAGACAGACTTGCCTCTAAAGGTTGTGCTGTAAACCATTTCTATATTGACAACTGTTGCCAGTGGAGGCATAAACTGAATTCTGTTTTTGATCAGGTATCTATAAAGCTTGATCCTTTTCATGCAATACAGAGAGTAGTGACAAAAATACCAAAGAAGGGGGGCAATGGGCCACTCCAGAAACTGCGCACACAAATGCTGCATGACTTTAAATTGATTCTAAGGGACCCAACAGATCGTGGAATGAAAAGATCAAAGCCAACTCCATCAGCGAGTGGTATTGAGAAAAACATTGATAACTTTCTTATACAGTGGAAATCTGTAGAATACGAAGGAACAAAAGTTATCCCCCCGAGTGCTATTAATGAAATTGAGAAATTGTTAGTTCATGTCCGAAAGGGTTGTTTGTCAGATATTCCTCCTTCTGGAGGTACCAGTAGGAATGAAGGAATTCACAAAGTTCTTAACAAGACTCTGAGGAAGTCAAGAATTGGAATCCAATTTGCATTAGCACTTCTTGGCATCTTCTTTTATATATGGAATGAAAAGAAAATAACAGCAACTAAAGACCAACGAAGAATAAGGGTGACTCCACCAATTGAATCACATTTTGAACAGTTGGAAAGCAATCAAGAACAAACTGGTAATCATCATTTTGGAATAACTGATCAAGATGTGGTCCTACCAAAAACTGGAGACTTTGGCTTAGCTTCATATTGTAGTGACCATGGACAAGAAAACACTCATGGTGAAATTGTGGAACAATTAAATAACTTTTTAGATGGTGTGTCATCAAACATATCTTCAGATGAAGATGAACCCAGTTTTACGACAAACAACTCACCGCCACCCTTTCCCAATTTGAGCAAACAACAGCAGCAAGAAGTTATTAAGTCAGCAAAGTGTATGGCAGAGCTTTGTGACCAAATTCAGTCACTTGGCCAGTATGCAAGATTTAATCCAAACTTTTTGTTCTTTACAAAAAGTAGCTTGACACTCTTCCACTCTGGTTTAGTTAGCAACAAAGAGTCCTCCACACTTGATAATGTTCTATCAAATTTCAACATGGTCCGTGTTAATGTTTTACCAAATGGTAACTGTTTCTTCCTGTCTATTGCATATGCAATAGTCAATAGCATTATTCCAAATAAAGCAATGTCAAATGACTTAGCCAGCCATCTGGAGTCACTTGGACTGATGAACTGCAAAGACACAAATGAAATGAGCCATAAGCTGCGAGAATTAATAGTACATGAGTGGATATCTCACCCAGAGGATTACCAGCCCTTTATTGGTGTTGGACAATTATTAGACCATGAAGCATCCTTATTTCTCAATGATGGTTACTTTGCATCAGAGTTAGGCAATTGCATGGCACTTGCAATGGCAAATTTACTCAGTCTTCCAATTGTAGTAATCACACAAATGGAAAGTATGTCAGTTGTCCCAGTTACTCCAAGGGAAACTCTTCAGTGCCTACCGATCTTTGTCGCATTTGATCATTCAGGTGAGGGTCACTATGATGCTGTAGCACACAGTACAAGCCACTCAGTGGCTACTGAAACAAAATCATGTTCAGTCAACAGTACAGCTACCGATCCTGAATCTTGTCGTTGTGGTCAAGGTGCAAAAAAAAAAGAATCCAACATCACCTCTTGTGATAACTTCAAAAAAGATGCAAATGTTTTCAAAGTGTGAAAGGTTGTAATGATAATTGCCAATGTCTAGGGTGCGAAAACCCGTATGGAAAAAAGGCAAAAACAGAGTGCAAGAGTTTTTCATCTGAAACAAGTAAAAGAAAACGACGACCACAGGGAATGACAACAGAGAGTATGTCTGGAAAACACTTTCTACTTAAAAGACCCTGCTTGGAGGGTGTTAATAGCAGATGGACACTTCTTGAAGAACTGGCCCTTATCCAGATTGTACAGTCCTCATTAACTGCAGGTGGCAGTGATATTGATATTGATGTCATTGCAATGCAATACTCACAGCTTATTGATTACTCTGGAATTCATCCCAAGTCTCAAGCTCAAATTTCTGGAAAGGTAATTTCTTTTCTGAATGACAATAGAGTTTATAAGGCCTTGTTAAACGAGCAAGTGAGGTTGAATTGGTTCTCATAGTTTGGTTGACAGTACAATTATCTAATTATGACATTCCGGAAAACTTGTCAATAGTCCAGTTTCGAATTCGCCATGACCGCTGAATAAAGCACTGACAACACATTTGTACAGGGTTAGCCTCGACCTAAAGTAAAATATTCGCAAATTCCAGCCAGAAGATGACCTGTTTACATCTCTGTATATTGTTTAATATTCAAATTTGTGGCATCTCCCCGCCAGTATTTATGAATATTTTTTTTCGTTCGAGGCTAACCCTGTACAAATGTGTTTTCAGTGCTTTTATTCAGCGGTCATGGAGGATTCTAAACTGGACTATTTCCAATACATTGAAAAATGTTAATCTGATTGCATACATGTATATTTCCAAATCTAAGGAATGTAATCAGGAAATTAGACATAAATATTCAAGTTTGACTACATGCTTTTCTTCTATGATTTCCCTCACCCCTTGCCCCACCCATATCTCCTAGGAATTTCCAGTGACCGTCTTTGGAGAGAGTAAAGATTCATGTATTTACTGGAACTACAGAGAGGGGAAAGGGAAAGGGGAGAAGGAAAAAGGGAGGAGAATGCCTGCTATAACAACCCTACTTTTTCATCCGCCCATCAGTTTCACCCTAATCCTATTATGTTATCTGTCAAGATCACTGCTAATCAGAATATTCAAATACTGGAAAGGACAGATACCAGAATGCAGTTCTATTAATATTAGTTAATGTGTTACTGATTGTTAGTTTGGGGAATCAGTATGTGTCAGCCACTAGTGGCTGCAGAAACGAACAAAAGGGTTTCTTATAGTCGATGTTTCCGGCCCTCTTTGCCAGTCTCCCTGTTTTTACCTCTCTCCCCTCCCCCTCGTCATGCCTACATGTACTTAGCAGTCTATAAAATCTGTGTAGTACAGTAAGTTTTGCAGGACTGAACAAACTCAGCTTCTAAGCCTATTTATTAAATTTGGATAAGATCTAGCATTTGTAGCTGATCCCAAGTCTGATGGAGTTGGAAT
>JAHPZR010025776.1:0-25000 GCA_019787425.1 Platygyra sinensis
CATAACTTTGTCACTGGTTTGCCCAAAAAGAAGCGAACTTGCCATGATAGCGGCCCTTTGAGGCAGCTTAGTTCACAAGAAAGTTGGAGTTAACGTGCTACGGTTTGCGTTTCAGCATTCAACCAGTGTTTTTAGCCTCCTAGTTTTTCTGCTTCAGCAGACTTAAGAAAGTTCAAACAAAACAAGCTAATACGTCATGTACCTTTGGACTTTCCTGCTTTTCCCAGTTCCCTAACGAGATGACTGGTCCCCGCCTCTAAATTCCGCGCCTCCCTGAAGTCCATCCATAGCTTGGTTCCGACTATAATGCCCAGCCAGCCACTGGGTTGAAAACGAGGCTCCATCATTAATGGAATGATTTGTTTTCGTAGCTGATATGCATATTCCGCCTCTGTGAGAATTGGAGGTATCGTCATGTAAGCACATGAACATCAACAAATATATCAAATTTTACTTAAAGAATATGTATGATAACCTCTTAATTACTGAGCGTGCTGTGACTTGGTCAATTTAGCACACCATATAAGCTTCCTGTACAACCTGCTGAAAAAAAAACCTCGCTAGAATAGAAAGCTATTCAAGAAGGTACTGTCAAACACACAAACACGCATAGAGATGCAATGAATATCTTGGTAGCCTCGTCTTCACGGTCCGTACTGTAAGTTACAGATCCTCATTTCTTTCTCCCTTTGATTTATGGCCTGTACGCTGCACACTTTGGCATAACTCGAAAGGGAAAAAACTCAGTCCATGGCTTACAGTACAGACCTCGAATTTGAATACCAAGAAGTATGTATGACATCTCAGGGCTTACCAGCACGGCAGATGGGACTTTCAAAGTACTTCCGTGAAATTGCAATTAGGAAGACTGTGCAATGTTCAACAGCAGACGCCATGGTTTCTAAGGTGGATCCACTCATTTCTTCGACATCTATCCACACATTAAATCCCACTGATCTAAGTTTATCCTTCACTTGAATTATGGTGTCTTGACAGTCCCACTGGTAACTGATCATGATGTGCTGGGTTTTGTGGGAACTACAGTAAGATATATCACACACTGCAGTTTAGCAACATGATTTTCCTTCATAGAAGTGTCCCAAGAAGAGAAGGCCATTTGGTGTCCTGTTCCCGTGTACTAGTTACACAAGAATCATATTACAAAAGACTGCATAATACACTGCAATAAAACAGTGCAGTGGTGGATCTAGGGGAGGGGCCTAGGGGACTGTCCCCTCCTTATTTTGGGTAAAGAAAAAACAATTGCAGAAAGAAGAATAGCCAGCAGGACAAGCAAAATAAAAAAAGGCCCCCCTCCCTCCCCTTAGCTAAAGGTCAGTACTGTATAGTGACTCGAAAACAGAGAAAATATCATGTGTACATGCACACAGGTAAATAGAACCCACTAGCTTTTTTAAATGATGATTAAACGTTATATCAAGAGAACAGTAATAAAATCATGTACTTAGACATTTACTGTAAGTACATTTATTTAGTGTTTTTTGTTCACATTAAGGAATCACTCAAAAAAACGTACATTTTCTGTCAATGCCAATAAAAGCCTTGCATTAAGTTTAGCCACTCACCAAAGTTTTAGCCTCTAAAGTGCAGGTTTTCCTTATGAAATTTGTCTCTAAAGAAGCCCAAAATTCAAACATCATTGCTGGCATTTTAATTAGTACTCAGCAACCAGGCATTTTTATAGCTTCATTCTGTCTGAGAGATTTTGTCCAAATGGCTTCCAAAAGCCTTTTAACTACCACTCTGGGTTATGGCTGCTCTTGAGCCATAATTTTTTGAGCCAAGCATGCTCCAAAGTATCTCTTACAAAAAAAAAATAGATTTTGCTGATGCCAAGTCTGTTGCAGGTTTTTCTCCTTCCCACCAATGTCAGACTGACATAACATAAACAGACTGACATAACATAAACATGGCCTGGGCTGACGGTTTCAAAATAGCAGCCTCTGAAAACACTTCTTTTGAGATGAACTTCTTCAGGATAACAGGCACTTCAGAGGCTGAAAATTCGGTGAATGGCAAAGCTGAATGTTTACTTTCAAACAAAAAAGTAAGATTATTGGAGTGACCTTCTCCTTTAATTCATTATAAACCCAATTGAAGGCAACACTAAATTCCAGAGTTCATAAAAATTAGACTCCACCTGAATTAAATGTAAAGCTCAGTACATCTCAAACTTTTTTAGACTTTTACCTGAACTTAAGGAATCTCTGTTCCTTTCAATTTCCCAGAGAACACCTTGAGAGGCTTTCACAACATCCTTATTTGGATGCATTGACAAACTTTGCAGTGTCTCAATGGCCGATGGGATAGCTTTGATGAGTGCCCTGTTGGTGACGTCAAATGACAACATCCACAAGGCTTTAGTCCCACAGAGACTCTCTGAATCTTGCTGAGATGTCTTTAACATGTTTACTATGACAGGAATTCCTCCATTTAAACCAATCTGGAAAGATAAAATTCCAGTATCATCATCAAAACCCACCTTATGCAAATGGCTTTGGCTGAATTTAAGTTAACTTAGTATTTTTTTTATTTGTGGGGAGGCAATAGAATGTGTCTGGCAATATAATGGTTCTTGTTATGAATTTGTGTTGGTGTAACTACTTGTTTTTGTAGGCCTAGTTTAAGACAATTTTGTTGGGCATACAGGGTTGTCAAAATGAGCCGGCAACTGGCGCATTTCACTGGCTATTTTGAATACTGCACCGGTTACTCCAAATGTTAGTAGGTCAGTTCTGAGCGTGATATTGGAGAAATAAAATGGAAATAGCCGGCTACTTTTAGATGGAACCTCCTACTCAAAAACCTACTGACAACCCTGGGCATACTAACATTACATCAAATGTTAACATGTATATGGAATGAATAAATATTATTATTATTATTGTTATTATTATTATTATTGTTATTATTATTATTATTATCATTATTATTATCATTATTATTATTATTATTAACATTATTATTATTTAATATTATTATTATTATTATTATTATTATTATTATTATTATTATTATTATTATTATTAAAAAAAATGATTTAGAAATACATGAAACAAGAAATATGAGTGATAGGAACCGACGTTTCGGTGCATCTTGCGCCATTATCAAGGTTACATAATTAATGATAAAAAGTGTACAATGACCGTACAATGACCAGTCTTCGGACAACATATCACCAAGAAGTTATTACCACTCATATGTGCAAGATCTCACGCCTTATCAACCACCAGATGGACCTCGACGAGCATATCTTGAACATCTCATCCTACCAACTTTCGTTCTTCCAGAAACTTGTTCTTTGTCGAGGTTTGAACTTTGCCTTACCGCAATATGTATCTCCAATAGAGATGAAAGCATCCTTTGAGAAAGCCTATTGGAGCCTTGAGCGCAGTCTCTCCGATGAGAAAATGAAAGAACTGGCTGCTACTACACTTCGATCTGTGGCTCTCAACTACATTGAACGGAAAGGCCCGCGTCCCCCTAAGGCACTCTTAGTAGCCATCGAAGAGCTAAAGAGACGCGATGACATCGTGATAACCAAACCAGACAAAGGGTCAGGTGTAGTGGTGATGGATAAGCATGAATACCTGCGTTTGTTATCGGATGCCTCTGTGAATGACACAAGCAAATTCTGTGCCGTCCCCATAGAGAGACCAAAAAGTAAAGGAAGACCACCCAAGTATTATCATCCTCTCTTAGAGAAAGAAAAACTGGTAGAGTCAACAGTGCGCAGAATTTTACCATCGGCGATTGCTGACTCCGTACGACCTACTGGATCAAGATTGGCTCATTTGTACGGGCTGCCCAAGACCCACAAGAAGAAATTAGCAATGCGTCCTATATTATCTGCTATGGGCACCTACAACTATGCCCTTGCTAAATGGCTGGATGCTAAGCTTAAGCCTCTGTTGGTAAACGAAAATACCATCACTGATATCTTTGCCTTCACAAATGAAATTTGTGGAGTTAAGATGAACCCGGGAGAAATCTTGGTTTCTTATGACGTCTCATCGCTCTTCACAAATGTACCCCTGGACGAAACAATTGACATCCTGGCACACAAACCTTTCGAGAACAACTGGTTCAATGACACCTATGGCCTAAACTTGACCAGAACTGATCTTATTGATCTTCTACATGTTGCTACAAAGGGGCAGCTGTTTCAGTTCGATGGGGCCCTTTACGAACAGACCGATGGAGTAGCCATGGGGTCTCCCCTTGGACCCCTTTTGGCTAATGTATTCATGTGCTCTATTGAAGGGTCCCTGAAAAGTCAAGGAAAACTCCCAGATTTTTACCGCCGCTACGTAGATAACACTCTGGTCAAGATGCCAGATCTGGCAGCAGCCACAGCATTTCTGGATACCTTGAATCACGCCCATAGCGCCGTAAGTTTCACTATGGAGGTAGAGGAAAATGGGATGCTCCCTTTCCTTCAGTTGGTTTACAGCTTCTAAATCACGCACCATGTGTTGAAACAAAGGTTTACGTTAAGCCGACAAACACAGGTCTTCTCCTGCACTATCATAGCCATGTGGACAGCCGCTACAAACAGGGTTTGCTCGTCACCATGCTTGATCGCGCGCACCGGCTATCATCATCTTGGACACATTTCTCAGAGGAGTGTGAACGCTTGAGAGGAGTTTTCCGAAAGCTGAGGTATCCGAATCACCTTATTGATTCTGTCATCAACAAGTTTATCACCTCGAGAGTCGCAGCGGACCAGCCTAAACAGCATACTGATGACGTCATCCGGATAGCTATCCCCTATAAAGATCAGGATGCTGCAGTGTCTGTCAAACGGCAACTTAGAGATCTTAGCAGCAAGGTGGGAAAGACCATTCAACCCGTGCTTACTAGCCGCAAGCTTAATCAAGATCTAAGCCTGCGTGAGCCCAAGCCCAACATTGTAACCCAGCAATGCGTTGTTTATTTATTCAAGTGTGACCTGTGTGATGCAGGTTATGTTGGGTATACAAAGGGCCACCTTCACACGCGTGTTGAGGGACACCGTCAAAAGGCGTCATTAATCTGCAAGCATTACTACAAAGAACATAACACTGCTGTTCCAAACAATTTCTTAGCACGCTTCAATGTAATCAAGAAATGCATGAACAAATTTGACTGCCTGGTTAATGAAATGCTGTATATTCAAGAGCTTAAACCAACATTGAATGTGCAGTCCGATTCTCTTCGTGCTAAAGTATTTAAGTAATTAGCTTGCCGCTATGTTATGCAAATTCGCTTCAACTTAGCCTTTTTACAAACCGCTTTTTATCATTAATTATGTAACCTTGATAATGGCGCAAGATGCACCGAAACGTCGGTTCCTATCACTCATATTTCTTGTTTCATTATTATTATTATTATTATTATTATTATTATTATTATTATTATTAACTGTTATTGTAGCTGTTGTTGTCGTTGTTGTTGTTACATGATCTCATTGATGTGCAATCTCCCCAAGATTGTTGAGGAGTCTCTGGATACAGAAAGTCTCCTAGTCTACCTTACAGGCCACCAAATCATCCAGATACGAGCGAAAGTACATTAATATTTTTCACACTTATTTAAGCCGATTTTGATTTTTTTTTTTTTTTCATGCATCGAAAACAAAACAACCTTACTTGCTTACTGTTGCTTTCATTAACAGCAAGTTTACTTATACCATCAGCTATGTCACTGACAGAGAATCCCAGGTAGTCATGAGTACTCAACTTGGTGGCCTTTTCCAACATTCCAATGATAATTTGATGGGCTCTGAAAAGAAAAGCAATTATTTTTAAACATCTTAAAAGCAAAATACACACTAATTTTTATAGTGAAATTACATAAAAATGTATACCAAAGGGTTCCTTGCATTAAATGCTACTCATTATTTCATCTCAACATAAATCAATCTTTCAGAAATTCTGAAAATTATGAGCAGTGTGCCATCATCTCAGTTTTAAAAAAAGGCCTTATAAAAATTGCTACATACGTTTGATCAGCATGAATGAGTGGGTAGAAGCCATATACTTACTGAAATCAAAATAAAATTTGTCAGCACTACCAAATGCTCTAAACAAATGTCACAGTAATTATAATTATTATATTACTTACCAACATTGGTCATTATTGTTTCATTATTTTCTTCTTCAATAAGATATGCCAAGCAAAATAAACTCTTGATATAATAAGCAGTAACTTGTGATTTAAGGAATGGCAATAGATGCTGAACTCCACCATTATCTATAAAGACTGTCCTGTTTGTAACCTGTTTAGCCAGATTAACAAGTGCTCCAAGCACTCTTGACAAGCTTCTGCCACGAACTGTAAATTGGAATATTATTTTTGTCTCTGGATCCTATAAAAAGCCAAAGATAATTTAAAATTAAATAAAATTATGTTCTGCTTTAACTTCTATTCTAACTTGAAAATTCCATTTCCTACACAATAATTTTAAATTTGGCAGATTTTTAAATGCTTGTTCTGCACAAACCACAAACAGTCACTTTGTTCACATTGAACTTTGGTCTAACTCTCTATGCATCCCCGTCTTAACAAAGTGCAGTGGCTGTACTCTTACCTCAAAGGGAATCATGTCTAGTATTGAATCTTTTAGTGCCTCAGTCATTTCCAAGAACACTGGAATAAGTCCTGTATTGCCGCATTTCATAGCCAACTGAGGAAAATCAGTTAGATTCACTGTGAAACCAGCTAATACATTCATAACATCCTGGGCATGTTGAAGTTCTTCAATTGTAATTTTATCTTCAGATTCCTTCAGAGAGAATGCACAATAAACAAGAATAAGAGAATTTTTGGCAACAGACATACATTGTTTACTGCAAAAACGAAAAAACAACCTTGCAGGCTCTTTAAGGGTTCTTCAACTCTTTCAAGGGTCATACATGAAGGTATGATGGGTGATCTCCTAGAATGGCCCTTTTTTTAGGGTGGTGCTACTTAGAAAATCATAGCGTAACTCCGGCGGCCTGATGGGCCGCCAAGCAGAGCCCCATACCCATATAGGAAAGAAAAGGAAACCCATGAGTTGATTTTCTCATGGTTATCACGGCTAGCGGCATTGCTCGTGGGCGCATACGCACAACGACGACGACGACAACGATGGAGTCACGCAACATGGCGGCCATACTCCAAATAATAGGTTGACAGAGATATGCAGCCTTGATTTAACGTGTACTTCTTTGATATTGAACATCCATGTTATGATCAATTGACACCTGTCAAAACAAGGTATCCACTGATCAATATCACATGACCATATCACGGGCTGAAGTATACAACTCATCGAGGTGACGTGTTTTTTCGAAGTTGACCGCTGACCAAATGCTGGTTTTTGATTGGATCGTGGGCTCAAGTCAGGTTAACTTGTTGAAAACAGGGCAGGATTGTTTGGAAGCCGGTTAACGCAAGCCTAGGATTAAAATTTATTCAAATTTTAACTTTTTTCTCTATACAAATGTTTTTTTGCAATTATGAAACTCAAACTGCAGAAAGCCAAAAATAAACAGAAAACCTCACCACAAAGTTATAAACTCATATCAAAATTCTACCTTTTCTGGGTTTGCTTAATCGGGCACTGAACCCGGCCGAGGAGCTACGCTTTTAGGCTGCCCTAAATCTATATATTATTGCCTATAAATGATAACAAGCAAATGTTAACAAAATATAGTCACTTCACTGAAATCCAAGACAATACAATTGCAGGGACTTGTTAGACCCTGGGACTATATAGTAATAATGCATATGTGTATAAACTGGGTGAGGAACAACGGGGATCTTGGTCATAAATAGGAAAAGGGATTTGGAAAGTGAACTGATGTCTCAATTAAGTGTTGCATTGTTTTGAATCAAAGTGGCACTTTTTCAAGAAAGTCAATCTTTAATATTTCTACAAGCTCTCAAATTGGTGCTGAGCTTTATTGAGTTACACAGAAGACATTACATGGCCATGCAGACATATGAAATTTCTCTGCAAACACAGAAATATTTCATATGTAAGCAAAGCAAACGAGTGAAATCTTTTTCAACTTGGAAAAAAAATTCGTATCTCCAAGCCGCCACGTAATATGTTCTTGTTTTTAAAAATTACATTAAGAGATTTTATTCACCTACTTTATCTTTCTCTCGGTCGTACTTCAGCAAATCAGGATACTTTGTTAATAGAGCTTTATAAACTTGAAATATTAATCCAGGGATGTCATTCTCTATCACAAAGGTCAGAGCCGCTGTTTTGATTTCCTCGTCTTCGTCCATGGAACAAGAAAACTTCAGAAGTTCAACACAACATGTCACAACTTCTTTGCTCGCAACAATTCCCTCCGACAGATACCTTTTCAAGATATTTAAGTTCTCTTCTGCCTCTACGATGACTGAGGGCATTGTCATATGCCTAAGATTTACGTTTTCCTCAGACTTTTCTCTGCAGCTGACAAGTTGTTTATGTCACGAGGGTTTGAAGCAGTCTTGTTTGAAGCAGTTTTTGTTAAAGCTGTCTTCACTTGCCTTTGTACGATGAGATGCTCCGGCGCCCATCGATAAAAAACGAAATAGTGAGGACTATTTTTATGGCTTTTGTGCTTCATTATAGAATTGAACATCCATAAACATTCCACATAGATTTCCACTGACAGTGATACCGTATATTGGCCTTTTCCGAAAAGAAGATATCAGCCAGGCGTTCCTTGCATCCTATTCGCAC
The DNA here is from genome assembly GCA_019787425.1 of Platygyra sinensis. NCBI lineage: Eukaryota > Metazoa > Cnidaria > Anthozoa > Scleractinia > Merulinidae > Platygyra > Platygyra sinensis. The sequence goes on from JAHPZR010025776.1 coordinate 8,732, forward strand.
GGAGTAGACTGAGTCTGTATGTTGTGTAAGCCTCCGTACAATGTCCCCAAAAATTCCCCGCCCATAAAGGGAGTAGCACTGTTCACTTCACAGTAGACTACGAGTAGTCCCTCTTTCGCTTAGTCCGTCGTGCGTGACGCGAAAGAAACCGTGGAAACTTTTTCTCTCGGTTTTCTTTAGCGTCACGCACGACGGACTAAGAGAAAGAGGGACTAATCGTAGTCTACTTCAGAGGGCCTGGGCAGCAACTTATCAGTCCTCCCTTTGCGAGGTCCCCTTTTTCATTTTTTCAAAATCAAGCTTTCAAACTTTCCAAACATTATAGTTGGCCTTTATTCGTACTCAATCGACATTTTGAGTTCTCCAAAATGGACAGGTATTAGCTATATTTTCCCCAAATCACGAATATGGTGATTGGTGACACTCAGGCTCTTAGGGGAAAGAAAAGTAGTAACTCGGAGGCTAGAAAATATCCAGTTTTTTTACCACATCATGTTCTTGCATTATACATGTCTGTACTGTATCTGAACAACACTTGCTTGGTCAGAGCAGTTATCACATCAGGGCCGGGTTGTTCGAAAACCGGTTAACGTTAACCCAGGATTAAACGTTCAAGAACTGCAGCATTATTTTTTTCTTGTTTAAAAATGATTTTCACCTCTTACGTTTGCTGTAGTTTGAGATTACTACAGCATGAAACTGCAGGGAAAACAATATCAATAGAACATGAAAATCGCAGTACTGAAATTTTAGAAGAAGCCTTAAACGGGATTCGAACCCGTGACCTCCGCGATACCGGTTCTTCTTTCCAATTGCTTAATTTGGAAAATCTACTGCGATGATCACACTTCACTTTCATCTACAACAGCAGTACAAATATGAATATTTCATATTACAGTGTATATACTTCACATCAATAGAATATCTCACCAAAAAGTTGCAAAACTAAAATCAAAATTCTCGCTAAACCTGGGTTAACTTAATCGGGCTTTGAACAACCCGGCCCTGCTGATTATCCCGGCCTAAGTTTTTACGATAAAGTGTTACATTCGTACGTGTAGACAGCCTTCGTTACAATCAAATTATAGCGGTTTCTCGAGGTTTCATGACGACTTAATCAAGTTAACTGCCAGTCACACGGATAACTTCAACGATCTCGACCTCTTTCGGGCTTTTTGTTCTCTCGCATTGTTTCCCGGATGTCTTCAGTAAGGAGCGGCCACAGACTGTTTACAACAAGCAACATATGCCCACCAGACGAGTTAAGGTAAACAGGTCAAAAGGGGCATTTAAGTAGTCTTTCAATTCACAACTTGATAACAAACACACTAAAAACAGGGATACCTAGATTTTAACTGAAAACTGCCGTAACAGACTCTGAACAAGTGATGATCTTTTGTACTGCTATTTGAAACTGCAAACGTCTTCACTGACACACTATACTCAATATAATTGAATCGCTTTCCAAGTTTCGAATTCCAGGCTTTTCAAAGAGCGACCAAACTGACAACTAATGAGAAACAGCTGACCGAGGAGTAGGGTCCAAGTTTCCTAAAATTACATCTGTAAAATAATATGCTAATTGCATTAGACAAGTCAGATGACCTAGGATAACCTTCCAAACGCTGGTTATTTTCTTGCTGATGCATGAAAAGGCGCTCGGGTATGAACTCCCGGAGGGGGGGGGGGGTACTCCAGAAAATTGGCGGGATGTGCGGCCCGCTGCCCAAAATCCTCCCTATTTGTGACGAGAACTGCGATATAACTTATCCTATTTATGACCTTACCAAAATTCTAAAACCCTATTTATGGCCTGAACCTTACATCACAAATCCTGTTTATCAGACCTGCGTTATAATTGGATCCCGTAGTTTCAGGCCAATGTTAAATTACCGTAACACATAATTTGCGAAGGGCTTTTGCTGAGTTTCTTTCGATAATGATGAAAAAGTGGCTTCTCTTACTCTATATCAAGGCAAGAGAGTGCCAAAAGCATACCCTATTTATGACTAAATGGATGGCCAAACTCGATGCTAAAATCGAGTACCACTAGTTTATGACCGAAAACGGCGCGAAAAAAAACCGTCCCTTGTGGGGCTCGCAACATACCTATATGAGCCCCATATCAAGGGAGTTACCCCCCCCCCCCGGGCATGAACTACTTTAGTAAAGCTATTAAAAATACCAACATCTTGAAAAATATTTGGACCAGTATTTTGTGTTGGTCGTGCTGAGATTTCGTGTGACTCCCGTGTGATCCGATTATACCCGGCGGGAAGCGGAAAACATTTTAATCGCACACAAATATTCCATGAACTTCATTTTACATACAGTCTGGATATTTCCTGACATGTAACCCGTAGATATTTCTTTTTCCCTAAAATGGAAAACTAGATTTTCCTTGAACAAAAGTAGGTTCGAATGAATAATTTTTGAACCCGAGGGCTATTTTCTCTCGTTATAAAACAGATATTAGTGCCACTATGATACAATAAGTGCCTCTTAGCTATTAATTCGGCGATTAAGCCTACGAATCCTTTTCTGTTCTCTTGAGAAACCTTCTCGAGATCACTGTTGAGTAGTTTAAGTTTGGGCATATGAGGCACTTCGGGTTATTACTGACGGTTAAAGGTTTCTTTCTCACGAGCAGTGCTCTACCGCCATAATAGTCTCATCGGCCGATACTTTTGCCATGGATTTTATCCCCCCCCCGCGAAACTCATGAAAAAATTGAAACAAATCGTTACGTTGTGATTTTCCTCGGGGGTGCGTCCACAATTTCGTCAGTGAAGATCTCCTTTTAGTAGTGGCAAAACCCTGCTCCAACCTTTCTCTTCGTAAAAGGCAGTTCTGGCATTTTTCGAGTTTTTCGTCCGGCGTAAACACCCAAAAACTACATCAGTTGCAGGGTGGCCTATCCCAACATAAAATTGACTTGACAGTTGGCCTGCCGATACCATTGCCCTGGATAAAATCGTGCTTGTTGTGTTAGCAGTGCTCGTTCGGCTTCGGTCAGCAGCATCTTTGGCACGGTTTTTTTTTCGCTTTTCTTGTTTCGTTTGTAAAGTAAATATAACAGCCAGAAAGTTGTATCCGCAAGATGACCGACAGAAAGCGCCAATAAGAGAGGAAGAAAACGCAATGTTGAAATATTATTCGCCCTAGTTGTTGTCGTTAACAGCTGAAAAATTCCGTCCGTTTGTCATTTTAGGGAAATTTTCGCGCAAGAGTTCGTGAGGAGGGCTGTGGTTTCTCTATTCATTACAACAAAACGTAAGGGGGGGTCTCACAGCCCTGGATGACCTGCAAAAAAAAAATTTAATTGAAACCTCATTAACTTCAGTCTATCAACGCAATTTTTTTGTTAATAATCAACTTAACATTTGGGGCGTCGTACAATACAAAAAGGAAATGATTAGTTTAAAAGAATGACATTGTCAAACATTTGCTGGGATAAAATCATAAGCGCCAAAACTATAAACCTAGGTTTTGACCAGGTTTTCTTATAAGCTTATTATGTTTGGGTTTTTTTTTTCATAAAATTTGTATGCCCACGCGGCTTATCTGCGATTAACTCCTTCGACAAGGTTATCGCTAAAAAATCATCCAATGGGTCTTTGTTTGCAGGGATCTTTTTTCCATTCAATAAGTGTCGATACACGATCGAATAGGTTAGCTCTTTGTGTCATGCAAAAAGCGTTTCCCCTCACTAAGAGACTATGATATATCACCATAACAAGAATATCAGTATTTAAGGCAACAAAGGTTATAATAGAGGATATCCTTAACTTTATCTCGCCCATATCTGATTAACCCAGTGTTCCATTGTACCGCTTCTTTACATTGGAAAGACCCTGCCAAATTACGGCTCGATCACGCATTTCGTCTCAGACCCCCCCCCGGTCTAATTTGTCAAAAAAAAATTAGGTTTTTTCATGAGCTAAATTTCCTATATGGACTCGGTAAATTGGCAATCTCGGGCGACACTATGTCTAACATTTTGCAACCATCTCAGGGCTCTCCATGGGGCTGTCACCGGTCCTAATTGGTTTTATATTACAACATTTAATACGCGCATAATTACTTTTTTTTAAAAAATACAATTTCTACGGTGACGTAGTAAGAAATAGGCTCTAAAGACTGTCTAAAAACCGATTAAAACTGTATAACCCTTAAGTTTAATTCACGTTGGAAAACAGCATAACCTGTGTTTGTTTTAAAAAGCACGATGTGAAAAGGTAGAGATGAGCTAGCGGGATGGTTTCAATCGCGGTGTTGTATTCTCGTCTTTTGTGATGTGGCAAAACGCCCAGACAACGATTTCGGTTCTTCGTTAAGATTTTTACGAAAGTGTTTGAGTAGATACCCAAGTCTATATTTACCAAAAAAAACCAACGCCACAAAATGCAACCACGTCCATCTGCAATCCACCCCACAAACACGCTTCTGCTCAATATTTTTTTCACGAAAAAAGCTGTCTTCGAAAGCACTTCCTTCAGGTCTCTCTAATGTCAGTTGAGTGATAATGTGTTTTTTTTACTTTTGTCTTCTCCACTTACCTTAGTTTAGCGCCACAAAAGGCTGACCAAAAGCTTGTATTCAAACATCCATGATCACTATCTTTTCCTGTGAACTGTGTCCCGCCGCGTGTTTACAAACCAGTTTCAGTTCCTTGCTGTTTTGATTTTTTTTTGCGAAACAAGCGCCTCTTCAAGGGCAGCCGTCAAGCTAAACGATTGTTATTTTCAAGTCGTGTAAACATTAGATTGTAATTGAAAGACGATGATGAGATGGAGATGAGATGGTCAAACCCTTATCTCTGTGAATCATATTGGCGGCGGCCCATATGACGTGCGTCACTTCAAAGAATACCTTCAATCTCAAATGGGATTGATATTGTGACAGCAACCGCTATTCCTGGCGCCATAGAATGTGTAACGCCCGAGCACGTCGATGCAATGGTGATGCTCCCAAAATAAGGTGAATTTTTTCTAAGGTTTTTGTTATTTTTAACTTAATGGGAAATGGTTTCCCCCTTGTATCCACTCAGCCTTGGACGCACCTGCTGGTACAATTACGATTCAGTTGGAGAATATTTTATACGGTATATTGTTTTTTTAGTATTTTTCAGTTTTGTTAGTCATTTGCCAATATTTTTTAACGCCCTGTGTTCACCAATAAACCACCTGCAAATGTATAGTGTCGGAATTTTTTTTTTGAAAGTGATACCATGAGTAACAATCAGGGACTTTGCAAGACAACTGGACAACGTTTGTGATTAATCGCTTCTGCCAATATTACACGGGACGGTTTTGAAGCAGACATTATAAATGTGTAGTAACAGAAGTAGTCACTCAATTTAGTCCCATTGTATTTAATAAACGTGTATAAGTGCCTATTGTTCCAGAGACTGTTTTACTGTGAGGTCATATATTATTGTGGCACCCGTCCGCTTATTTAACCCCTGCATGCAGCGGTTAAATAAGCGGACGGGTGCCACAATTATATATGACCTCACAGTAAAACAGTCTCTGGAACAATAGGCACTTATACACGTTTATTAAATACAATGGGACTAAATTGAGTGACTACTTCTGTTACTACACATTTTTAATGTCTGCTTCAAAACCGTCCCGTGTAATATTGGCAGAAGCGATTAATCCAAAACGTTGTCCAGTTGTCTTGCAAAGTCCCTGATTGTTTCTCATGGTATCACTTTCAAAAAAAAAATTCCGACTCTTATCATTTGCAGGTGGTTTATTGGTGAACACAGGGCGTTAAAAATTATTGGCAAATGACTTACAAAACTGAAAAATACTAAAAAAACAATTATCCGTATTAAATATTCTCCAACTGAATCGTAATTGTACCAGCAGGTGCGTCCAAGGCTGAGTGGATACAAGGGGGAAACCATTTCCCTTTAAGTTAAAAATAACAAAAACCTTAGAAAAAATTCACCTTATTTTGGGAGCATCACCATTGCATCGACGTGCTCCGGCGTTACACATTCTATGGCGCCAGGAATAGCGGTTGCTGTCACAATATCAATCCCATTTGAGATTGAAGGTATTCTTTGAAGTGACGCACGTCATATGGGCCGCCGCCAATATGATTCACAGAGATAAGGGTTTGACCATCTCATCTCCATCTCATCATCGTCTTTCAATTACAATCTAATTGTTACACGACTTGAAAATAACAATCGTTTAGCTTGACGGCTGCCCTTGAAGAGGCGCTTGTTTCGCAAAAAAAAATCAAAACAGCAAGGAACTGAAACTGGTTTGTAAACACGCGGCGGGACACAGTTCACAGGAAAAGATAGTGATCATGGATGTTTGAATACAAGCTTTTGGTCAGCCTTTTGTGGCGCTAAACTAAGGTAAGTGGAGAAGACAAAAGTAAAAAAAACACATTATCACTCAACTGACATTAGAGAGACCTGAAGGAAGTGCTTTCGAAGACAGCTTTTTTCGTGAAAAAAATATTGAGCAGAAGCGTGTTTGTGGGGTGGATTGCAGATGGACGTGGTTGCATTTTGTGGCGTTGGTTTTTTTTGGTAAATATAGACTTGGGTATCTACTCAAACACTTTCGTTAAAATCTTAACGAAGAACCGAATTCGTTGTCTGGGCGTTTTGCCACATCACAAAAGACGAGAATACAACACCGCGATTGAAACCATCCCGCTAGCTCATCTCTACCTTTTCACATCGTGCTTTTTAAAACAAACACAGGTTATGCTGTTTTCCAACGTGAATTAAACTTAAGGGTTTTACAGTTTTAATCGGTTTTTAGACAGTCTTTAGAGCCTATTTCTTACTACGTCACCGTAGAAATTGTATTTTTTAAAAAAAAGTAATTATGCGCGTATTAAATGTTGTAATATAAAACCAATTAGGACCGGTGACAGCCCCATGGAGAGCCCTGAGATGGTTGCAAAATGTATACACTAGTGTCGCCCGTGATTGCCAATTTACCGAGTCCATATAGGAAATTTAGCTCATGAAAAAACCTAATTTTTTTTTGACAAATTAGACCGGGGGGGGGTCTGAGACGAAATGCGTGATCGAGCCGTAATTTGGCAGGGTCTTTCCAATGTAAAGAAGCGGTACAATGGAACACTGGGTTAATCAGATATGGGCGAGATAAAGTTAAGGATATCCTCTATTATAACCTTTGTTGCCTTAAATACTGATATTCTTGTTATGGTGATATATCATAGTCTCTTAGTGAGGGGAAACCCTTTTTGCATGACACAAAGAGCTTACCTATTCGATCGTGTATCGACACTTATTGAATGGAAAAAAGATCCCTGCAAACAAAGACCCATTGGATGATTTTTTAGCGATAACCTTGTCGAAGGAGTTAATCGCAGATAAGCCGCGTGGGCATACAAATTTTATGAAAAAAAAAACCCAAACATTATAAGCTTATAAGAAAACCTGGTCAAAACCTAGGTTTATAGTTTTGGCGCTTATGATTTTATCCCAGCAAATGTTTGACAATGTCATTCTTTTAAACTTATCATTTCCTTTTTGTATTGTACGACGCCCCAAATGTTAAGTTGATTATTAACAAAAAAATTGCGTTGATAGACTGAAGTTAATGAGGTTTCAATTAAATTTTTTTTTTGCAGGTCATCCAGGGCTGTGAGACCCCCCCTTTCGTTTTGTTGTAATGAATAGAGAAACCACAGCCCTCCTCACGAACTCTTGCGCGAAAATTTCCCTAAAATGACAAACGGACGGAATTTTTCAGCTGTTAACGACAACAACTAGGGCGATAATATTTTCAACATTGCGTTTTCTTCCTCTCTTATTGGCGCTTTCGTTCGGTCATCTTGCGGATACAACTTTCTGGCTGTTATATTTACTTTACAAACGAAACAAGAAAAGCGAAAAAAAAACCGTGCCAAAGATGCTGCTGACCGAAGCCGAACGAGCACTGCTAACACAACAAGCACGATTTTATCCAGGGCAATGGTATCGGCAGGCCAACTGTCAAGTCAATTTTATGTTGGGATAGGCCACCCTGCAACTGATGTAGTTTTTGGGTGTTTACGCCGGACGAAAAACTCGAAAAATGCCAGAACTGCCTTTTACGAAGAGAAAGGTTGGAGCAGGGTTTTGCCACTACTAAAAGGAGATCTTCACTGACGATATTGTGGACGCACCCCCGAGGAAAATCACAACGTAACGATTTGTTTCAATTTTTTCATGAGTTTCGCGGGGGGGGGATAAAATCCATGGCAAAAGTATCGGCCGATGAGACTATTATGGCGGTAGAGCACTGCTCGTGAGAAAGAAACCTTTAACCGTCAGTAATAACCCGAAGTGCCTCATATGCCCAAACTTTAACTACTCAACAGTGATCTCGAGAAGGTTTCTCAAGAGAACAGAAAAGGATTCGTAGGCTTAATCGCCGAATTAATAGCTAAGAGGCACTTATTGTATCATAGTGGCACTAATATCTGTTTTATAACGAGAGAAAATAGCCCTCGGGTTCAAAAATTATTCATTCGAACCTACTTTTGTTCAAGGAAAATCTAGTTTTCCATTTTAGGGAAAAAGAAATATCTACGGGTTACATGTCAGGAAATATCCAGACTGTATGTAAAATGAAGTTCATGGAATATTTGTGTGCGATTAAAATGTTTTCCGCTTCCCGCCGGGTATAATCGGATCACACGGGAGTCACACGAAATCTCAGCACGACCAACACAAAATACTGGTCCAAATATTTTTCAAGATGTTGGTATTTTTAATAGCTTTACTAAAGTAGTTCATGCCCGGGGGGGGGGGGTAACTCCCTTGATATGGGGCTCATATAGGTATGTTGCGAGCCCCACAAGGGACGGTTTTTTTTCGCGCCGTTTTCGGTCATAAACTAGTGGTACTCGATTTTAGCTTCGAGTTTGGCCATCCATTTAGTCATAAATAGGGTATGCTTTTGGCACTCTCTTGCCTTGATATAGAGTAAGAGAAGCCACTTTTTCATCATTATCGAAAAGAAACTCCACGCTAAAGGCCCTTCGCAAATTATGTGTACGGTAATTTAACATTGGCCTGAAACTACGGAATCCAATTATAACGCAGGTCTGTAAACAGGATTTGTGATGTAAGGTTCAGGCCGTTAAATAGGGTTTTTAGAATTTTTGGTCAGGTCTCTAAATAGCATAAGTTATATCGGCAGATTCTCGTCATCAAATAGGCGTTAGGATTTTTGGGCAGCGGGCCGCACATCCCGCCACATTTTTCTGGGGAGTACCCCCCCCCCCCCTCCGGGAGTTCATACCCGAGCGACCTTTTCCATGCATCAGCCAAGAAAACTAAACCAGCGTTTTGGAAGGTTATCCTAGGTCCTTCTGACTTTGTCTAATGCAATTAGCATATTATTTTACACGATTGTACTTTTAAGAAACTTGGACCCTACTCCTCGGTCAGCTGTTTCTCATTAGTTTCAGTTTGGTCGCTCTTTGAAAAGCCTGGAATTCGAAACTTGGAAAGCGATTCAATTATATTGAGTATAGTGTGTCAGTGAAGACGTTTTGCAGTTTCAAATAGCAGTACAAAAGATCATCACTTGTTCAGAGTCTGTTACGGCAGTTTTTCAGTTAAAATCTAGGTATCCCTGTTTTTAGTGTGTTTGTTATCAAGTTGTGAATTGAAAGACTACTTAATGCCCCTTTTGACCTGTTTACCTTAACTCGTCTGGTGGGCATATGTTGCTTGTTGTAAACAGTCTGGGCCGCTCCTTACTGAAGACATCCGGGGAAACAAATGCGAGAGAACAAAAAGCCCGAAAGAGGTTCGAGATCGTTGAAAGTTATCCGTGTGACTGGCAGTTAACTTGATTAAGTCGTCATGAAACCTCGAGAAACCGCTATAATTTGATTGTAACGAAGGCTGTCTACACGTACGAATGTAACACTTTATCGTAAAAACTTAGGCCGGGATAATCAGCAGGGCCGGGTTGGTTCAAAGCCCGATTAAGTTAACCCAGGTTTAGCGAGAATTTTGATTTTAGTTTTGCAACTTTTTGGTGAGATATTCTATTGATGTGAAGTATATACACTGTAATATGAAATATTCATATTTGTACTGCTGTTGTAGATGAAAGTGAAGTGTGATCATCGCAGTAGATTTTCCAAATTAAGCAATTGGAAAGAAGAACCGGTATCGCGGAGGTCACGGGTTCGAATCCCGTTTAAGGCTTCTTCTAAAATTTCAGTACTGCGATTTTCATGTTCTATTGATATTGTTTTCCCTGCAGTTTCATGCTGTAGTAATCTCAAACTACAGCAAACGTAAGAGGTGAAAATCATTTTTAAACAAGAAAAAATAATGCTGCAGTTCTTGAACGTTTAATCCTGGGTTAACGTTAACCGGTTTTCGAACAACCCGGCCCTGATGTGATAACTGCTCTGACCAAGCAAGTGTTGTTCAGATACAGTACAGACATGTATAATGCAAGAACATGATGTGGTAAAAAAACTGGATATTTTCTAGCCTCCGAGTTACTACTTTTCTTTCCCCTAAGAGCCTGAGTGTCACCAATCACCATATTCGTGATTTGGGGAAAATATAGCTAATACCTGTCCATTTTGGAGAACTCAAAATGTCGATTGAGTACGAATAAAGGCCAACTATAATGTTTGGAAAGTTTGAAAAGCTTGATTTTGAAAAAATGAAAAAGGGGACCTCGCAAAGGGAGGACTGATAAGTTGCTGCCCAGGCCCTCTGAAGTAGACTACGATTAGTCCCTCTTTCTCTTAGTCCGTCGTGCGTGACGCTAAAGAAAACCGAGAGAAAAAGTTTCCACGGTTTCTTTCGCGTCACGCACGACGGACTAAGCGAAAGAGGGACTACTCGTAGTCTACTGTGAAGTGAACAGTGCTACTCCCTTTATGGGCGGGGAATTTTTGGGGACATTGTACGGAGGCTTACACAACATACAGACTCAGTCTACTCCGTGCGAATAGGATGCAAGGAACGCCTGGCTGATATCTTCTTTTCGGAAAAGGCCAATATACGGTATCACTGTCAGTGGAATCTATGTGGAATGTTTATGGATGTTCAATTCTATAATGAAGCACAAAAGCCATAAAAATAGTCCTCACTATTTCGTTTTTTATCGATGGGCGCCGGAGCATCTCATCGTACAAAGGCAAGTGAAGACAGCTTTAACAAAAACTGCTTCAAACAAGACTGCTTCAAACCCTCGTGACATAAACAACTTGTCAGCTGCAGAGAAAAAGTCTGAGGAAAACGTAAATCTTAGGCATATGACAATGCCCTCAGTCATCGTAGAGGCAGAAGAGAACTTAAATATCTTGAAAAGGTATCTGTCGGAGGGAATTGTTGCGAGCAAAGAAGTTGTGACATGTTGTGTTGAACTTCTGAAGTTTTCTTGTTCCATGGACGAAGACGAGGAAATCAAAACAGCGGCTCTGACCTTTGTGATAGAGAATGACATCCCTGGATTAATATTTCAAGTTTATAAAGCTCTATTAACAAAGTATCCTGATTTGCTGAAGTACGACCGAGAGAAAGATAAAGTAGGTGAATAAAATCTCTTAATGTAATTTTTAAAAACAAGAACATATTACGTGGCGGCTTGGAGATACGAATTTTTTTTCCAAGTTGAAAAAGATTTCACTCGTTTGCTTTGCTTACATATGAAATATTTCTGTGTTTGCAGAGAAATTTCATATGTCTGCATGGCCATGTAATGTCTTCTGTGTAACTCAATAAAGCTCAGCACCAATTTGAGAGCTTGTAGAAATATTAAAGATTGACTTTCTTGAAAAAGTGCCACTTTGATTCAAAACAATGCAACACTTAATTGAGACATCAGTTCACTTTCCAAATCCCTTTTCCTATTTATGACCAAGATCCCCGTTGTTCCTCACCCAGTTTATACACATATGCATTATTACTATATAGTCCCAGGGTCTAAACAAGTCCCTGCAATTGTATTGTCTTGGATTTCAGTGAAGTGACTATATTTTGTTAACATTTGCTTGTTATCATTTATAGGCAATAATATATAGATTTAGGGCAGCCTAAAAGCGTAGCTCCTCGGCCGGGTTCAGTGCCCGATTAAGCAAACCCAGAAAAGGTAGAATTTTGATATGAGTTTATAACTTTGTGGTGAGGTTTTCTGTTTATTTTTTGGCTTTCTGCAGTTTGAGTTTCATAATTGCAAAAAAACATTTGTATAGAGAAAAAAGTTAAAATTTGAATAAATTTTAATCCTAGGCTTGCGTTAACCGGCTTCCAAACAATCCTGCCCTGTTTTCACAAGTTAACCTGACTTGAGCCCACGATCCAATCAAAAACCAGCATTTGGTCAGCGGTCAACTTCGAAAAAACACGTCACCTCGATGAGTTGTATACTTCAGCCCGTGATATGGTCATGTGATATTGATCAGTGGATACCTTGTTTTGACAGGTGTCAATTGATCATAACATGGATGTTCAATATCAAAGAAGTACACGTTAAATCAAGGCTGCATATCTCTGTCAACCTATTATTTGGAGTATGGCCGCCATGTTGCGTGACTCCATCGTTGTCGTCGTCGTCGTTGTGCGTATGCGCCCACGAGCAATGCCGCTAGCCGTGATAACCATGAGAAAATCAACTCATGGGTTTCCTTTTCTTTCCTATATGGGTATGGGGCTCTGCTTGGCGGCCCATCAGGCCGCCGGAGTTACGCTATGATTTTCTAAGTAGCACCACCCTAAAAAAAGGGCCATTCTAGGAGATCACCCATCATACCTTCATGTATGACCCTTGAAAGAGTTGAAGAACCCTTAAAGAGCCTGCAAGGTGTTTTTTTCGTTTTTTGCAGTAAACAATGTATGTCTGTTGCCAAAAATTCTCTTATTCTTGTTTATTGTGCATTCTCTCTGAAGGAATCTGAAGATAAAATTACAATTGAAGAACTTCAACATGCCCAGGATGTTATGAATGTATTAGCTGGTTTCACAGTGAATCTAACTGATTTTCCTCAGTTGGCTATGAAATGCGGCAATACAGGACTTATTCCAGTGTTCTTGGAAATGACTGAGGCACTAAAAGATTCAATACTAGACATGATTCCCTTTGAGGTAAGAGTACAGCCACTGCACTTTGTTAAGACGGGGATGCATAGAGAGTTAGACCAAAGTTCAATGTGAACAAAGTGACTGTTTGTGGTTTGTGCAGAACAAGCATTTAAAAATCTGCCAAATTTAAAATTATTGTGTAGGAAATGGAATTTTCAAGTTAGAATAGAAGTTAAAGCAGAACATAATTTTATTTAATTTTAAATTATCTTTGGCTTTTTATAGGATCCAGAGACAAAAATAATATTCCAATTTACAGTTCGTGGCAGAAGCTTGTCAAGAGTGCTTGGAGCACTTGTTAATCTGGCTAAACAGGTTACAAACAGGACAGTCTTTATAGATAATGGTGGAGTTCAGCATCTATTGCCATTCCTTAAATCACAAGTTACTGCTTATTATATCAAGAGTTTATTTGCTTGGCATATCTTATTGAAGAAGAAAATAATGAAACAATAATGACCAATGTTGGTAAGTAATATAATAATTATAATTACTGTGACATTTGTTTTAGAGCATTTGGTAGTGCTGACAAATTTTATTTTGATTTCAGTAAGTATATGGCTTCTACCCACTCATTCATGCTGATCAAACGTATGTAGCAATTTTTATAAGGCCTTTTTTTAAAACTGAGATGATGGCACACTGCTCATAATTTTCAGAATTTCTGAAAGATTGATTTATGTTGAGATGAAATAATGAGTAGCATTTAATGCAAGGAACCCTTTGGTATACATTTTTATGTAATTTCACTATAAAAATTAGTGTGTATTTTGCTTTTAAGATGTTTAAAATAATTGCTTTTCTTTTCAGAGCCCATCAAATTTATCATTGGAATGTTGGAAAAGGCCACCAAGTTGAGTACTCATGACTACCTGGGATTCTCTGTCAGTGACATAGCTGATGGTATAAGTAAACTTGCTGTTAATGAAAGCAACAGTAAGCAAGTAAGGTTGTTTTGTTTTCGATGCATGAAAAAAAAAAAAAAATCAAAATCGGCTTAAATAAGTGTGAAAAATATTAATGTACTTTTCGCTCGTATCTGGATGATTTGGTGGCCTGTAAGGTAGACTAGGAGACTTTCTGTATCCAGAGACTCCTCAACAATCTTGGGGAGATTGCACATCAATGAGATCATGTAACAACAACAACGACAACAACAGCTACAATAACAGTTAATAATAATAATAATAATAATAATAATAATAATAATAATAATAATGAAACAAGAAATATGAGTGATAGGAACCGACGTTTCGGTGCATCTTGCGCCATTATCAAGGTTACATAATTAATGATAAAAAGCGGTTTGTAAAAAGGCTAAGTTGAAGCGAATTTGCATAACATAGCGGCAAGCTAATTACTTAAATACTTTAGCACGAAGAGAATCGGACTGCACATTCAATGTTGGTTTAAGCTCTTGAATATACAGCATTTCATTAACCAGGCAGTCAAATTTGTTCATGCATTTCTTGATTACATTGAAGCGTGCTAAGAAATTGTTTGGAACAGCAGTGTTATGTTCTTTGTAGTAATGCTTGCAGATTAATGACGCCTTTTGACGGTGTCCCTCAACACGCGTGTGAAGGTGGCCCTTTGTATACCCAACATAACCTGCATCACACAGGTCACACTTGAATAAATAAACAACGCATTGCTGGGTTACAATGTTGGGCTTGGGCTCACGCAGGCTTAGATCTTGATTAAGCTTGCGGCTAGTAAGCACGGGTTGAATGGTCTTTCCCACCTTGCTGCTAAGATCTCTAAGTTGCCGTTTGACAGACACTGCAGCATCCTGATCTTTATAGGGGATAGCTATCCGGATGACGTCATCAGTATGCTGTTTAGGCTGGTCCGCTGCGACTCTCGAGGTGATAAACTTGTTGATGACAGAATCAATAAGGTGATTCGGATACCTCAGCTTTCGGAAAACTCCTCTCAAGCGTTCACACTCCTCTGAGAAATGTGTCCAAGATGATGATAGCCGGTGCGCGCGATCAAGCATGGTGACGAGCAAACCCTGTTTGTAGCGGCTGTCCACATGGCTATGATAGTGCAGGAGAAGACCTGTGTTTGTCGGCTTAACGTAAACCTTTGTTTCAACACATGGTGCGTGATTTAGAAGCTGTAAACCAACTGAAGGAAAGGGAGCATCCCATTTTCCTCTACCTCCATAGTGAAACTTACGGCGCTATGGGCGTGATTCAAGGTATCCAGAAATGCTGTGGCTGCTGCCAGATCTGGCATCTTGACCAGAGTGTTATCTACGTAGCGGCGGTAAAAATCTGGGAGTTTTCCTTGACTTTTCAGGGACCCTTCAATAGAGCACATGAATACATTAGCCAAAAGGGGTCCAAGGGGAGACCCCATGGCTACTCCATCGGTCTGTTCGTAAAGGGCCCCATCGAACTGAAACAGCTGCCCCTTTGTAGCAACATGTAGAAGATCAATAAGATCAGTTCTGGTCAAGTTTAGGCCATAGGTGTCATTGAACCAGTTGTTCTCGAAAGGTTTGTGTGCCAGGATGTCAATTGTTTCGTCCAGGGGTACATTTGTGAAGAGCGATGAGACGTCATAAGAAACCAAGATTTCTCCCGGGTTCATCTTAACTCCACAAATTTCATTTGTGAAGGCAAAGATATCAGTGATGGTATTTTCGTTTACCAACAGAGGCTTAAGCTTAGCATCCAGCCATTTAGCAAGGGCATAGTTGTAGGTGCCCATAGCAGATAATATAGGACGCATTGCTAATTTCTTCTTGTGGGTCTTGGGCAGCCCGTACAAATGAGCCAATCTTGATCCAGTAGGTCGTACGGAGTCAGCAATCGCCGATGGTAAAATTCTGCGCACTGTTGACTCTACCAGTTTTTCTTTCTCTAAGAGAGGATGATAATACTTGGGTGGTCTTCCTTTACTTTTTGGTCTCTCTATGGGGACGGCACAGAATTTGCTTGTGTCATTCACAGAGGCATCCGATAACAAACGCAGGTATTCATGCTTATCCATCACCACTACACCTGACCCTTTGTCTGGTTTGGTTATCACGATGTCATCGCGTCTCTTTAGCTCTTCGATGGCTACTAAGAGTGCCTTAGGGGGACGCGGGCCTTTCCGTTCAATGTAGTTGAGAGCCACAGATCGAAGTGTAGTAGCAGCCAGTTCTT
>JAHPZR010025776.1:30000-34408 GCA_019787425.1 Platygyra sinensis
CTTCACAGTTTTGTTCACAAAACTCTCAATGATGAACAAATAGAATGCATTCATAGAATCGCATGCCATGGGAGAGATGTTTTGGCGGTGCTACCGACGGGATTAGGCAAGAGCGCTATTTATGTATTGCCACCGTTTTCGTTTTCGTTGATACGCGACTTTCGAAAACAAAACACCCGCGGAAACCTTTTTTAAAATTTCCGTCAATCATACATGTTATCGACAGATCGGATCGAAATCCACCAATCACAGCCCGCTAGCATGACGTAAAGAAGGTTTGAAGGTCACACTAATGGCTGCGATTGGTGGATTTCGATCCGATCTGTCGATAACACGGAAGACTTCCGGTAATTCTGACATTCGCGCTGACAGATATTTTAATTAGGGGCGGCAGACAAATAGTCAAGTAATTGTATCAGGCGTACCTTCCCGCCGCGACCAAAAATATAAGGGACGCCTGATCGCAGGTTACTAACTGATGGACCGACCGACTGAATGAAGCATTACTTTATTACAGTGTCAATAAACTACAGCACAGAGCAGAATGGGGAATAGTTGAAGAAGAAAGCGTTGACGTGAGAGAGGTCTCTGACACTAATTCTGAAACTTAGTAACTAACTGAATTGAATTGCTCTAATACTTGCAAGAAGGCCAATTAGCAACACTTAGGTCTATTTCATCAGCACCTACAGCAATCTGAAGACAATCTGCGACTATTGCGTATTACCTTTACCTTTAGAGCTAGCCCTCCTCCCGAGGAGAACATTCAGCAACAAATAGGTGCACATGGGCTTCAAGAGTATACCGAGTGCATCCTTAACACATGCATATCATACCAGTCTCTTATTTTCATCATTTGTGGCCACATGCATCAGTCCACAAGCTATTTCCGCCGCCGAGAATCCGAGACTGCGTCTGTTAGCGGAATGACTAGCTTTGTCCAGCAGCTTCAGAATGTCTTTGATTGGTTCTAATAAAGGTAATTACTGATCTGTCAGTCCAAATAGCAGTAAGGGACCTGAGACAGGACAAGATGAAACAAGGTGGGAAGAGAAACTAGAGCTGAAGTTTGTCCTCTCGTTGAAGAAAAGAAGAAGGGCACCCATACCAAGAAATCCTCTAACAAGGCTATGCTCTTATTAATGATCTTTCAAGATCGCTTACCTTCACTCGCCATTATAAGATGATTGTTTTTCTCGTCCACTAGGTAAGCAAGAGCAAGAAGTGCAGTCATTCTATACACCGGCAACTTTGTTCTGAAGAAGCTCAGCAGCGTCTCTACAGCGCTACTGTTGTCAAAGTGTTTCTTGTTATTGATTCGTTTGGAAAGGTTGTGAAGCACTCCTAAAACCTCAAACAGCAAGCTGCCTTGTCTTGAAAATTTGTTGTCTTTGTCTTCAGCACTCGTTAGAGAATCCTGCAAAACACATAAATTGAATTTCAGTCACAGTTCTTCAACAAAAGACCTTATTAGGGCCGGGGAAGAGAAGTGAGAAGGCAGAAATAAGAACACCTGTGAGTACAAGAAAAACTGCTAAAATGTTTCATTGCCATCAGCTGTGCCAACAAGCACTTGTTCAAAAACCAATGAGGACACTTCCAGGACAATTTTGAAGCCGATGATTAATCTAGAAATAGACAACATGTACCGTGTTTCTATCGAGGTTTAGTATAAATCTACTAGCGCTCTATCACGAATGCCGTTCTCTGATTGGCTACGCTACTCACTATCTATTCTGTGATGGATAGTGAGTAGCGTAACAGTGTGCGCTTGTTGAACAAAATGAAAGCCGTTTCTTGGCGTTTTCGAAGTGTTGAGAGTGGGATTTAGATTAAGTTTTGAACGACTAGTAGATTTATACTAAGACAACTTAGATTATTCGCTCTCGATTTCTGTCGCGTGATAGTTGATTCAGGCTGCGCCCTCGTCAACTATCACGCGATAGAAATCTCGAGCTCATAATCTAATTGTTAAATAGAAACACGATTTTAACCAATCAGCGCGTGTATTTTCTTAGGACTGTTTTCTAAACGTCAATTGACCTCTAGAGGTGTGGCACCCGACCAAGTTCAATCAATGGGCGCAATCTGTAACTTCCAATTTATTGGGCACAATATCACGAACTTATTCTTACCAAAACAAAAGTAAACCAATTAAATTACGTAAGATGTATAGTCTTTCATACCTTCTGGTTATCAAATTCAGGTAAACCCTTCTTCAGTTGCTCCGATAGCTCTAAATACTCCTTGACTAGTCCTGCATTCCCGCAGACCTCACAAAAGCCATCGTGATTATCCGTAAAATTTAAAATTGCCATCGACGTTGTTAACATCACCTCCACAGCCCAATTGGTTTCTGAATTTACCTTCAGTAAAAAAATTCAGGAATGAAAAATAAAGTATATGTAATGAACCTGCTGACATTCACTGAAAAAAAAGAGCTCCCTACACTATCATATGCAAAGTCTTACCACAGCTTCGCACAATCAATTTATTTTTTTTTCGACAAGTTTTTGTAAGACACCAAAAATTAGCTACAATGGAGAATTGGGGAAAAGCGCTGGTGCTCAGCATGCAGAGTGTAGTACAAAACAGAAACATGCAATTCAGTAGCTTTCTTTTCCTTGTCAGAACTTATGGTAATCTCATAGTTTGACGGATGTATATTTAACCTAAATCAAAATTGATACTTCGTGCATTTCCTAGATCAAAATGTCCAGGTAAATACGTTACTTACACTACACGTGTAAGTGGTTTTTTTGGAAGTGTTTTTCGACAAGTTTTTACACGTGCAAGTGTTTTTCGATCAATTGGTGTGTGTTTGTAACAAATAAGTCGTTACAAACTTAAAGTATACCAATATCAAGGTCGAGCCAAGCGAAAGAGCGGGAAGACGAGAGTTGATGAGGATTCAAACTCTCGCAACCTGCTAAGGGTTTCGCCCCAGCAAGAAATACTTGCAAATTTAGCTTTTATGCAAGAACTCAGTAACCTAAGTGGAGACCAACTGAGCGTTGAGGATTAGCCACGTCTTCTTTTATCCCAACAGTGAATTAGTTACATTTTATTTCTTTTTTCTTCTTTTACATCTGCGTTGATGGGTTCAGTGTAATCCCTTTACAGATGAGAAATGTAGATGTAGATGAACATAGCAATCTTCTCATACAGACAAGCACACGTATGCAAAAGCCGTCTCTCGACACTCGACAAGTTTGACCGCATGCTTATCACGGTCGATGTGGTTGAAGAAAAGTGGCTTTCGTACAATTCTCATCCATAATTTCTCGCCACCTCTCGCCCTTGTTCGAATCCACCTTTATTACAGAAGCGTCTAAAGCCGACTACGGTTTCCATATTCCTATCAAGACATTGACTATTTTACCAGATCGGATTGGTTTATTTACGCTTAGAACAGGAGTCCCTTTGTCACAAGAAGAGCCGGGAAAGTTTGCGATCATCAGACACCACAAATTAGCTACAATGCCAGCTACAATACACCTTATTCCAAAATGGCCGCCATTTTAGTATTCTTTTGTTTACTTGCAAATTAGCCCTTGTTGCCTCGTTTAAGGGAAGATATTCTTTTGAATTTCAAGTTTAGGACCGAGGCAACAAGGGCTAATTTGCAAGTAAACAAAAGAATACTTAAACGGCGGCCATTTTGGAATAAAGTGTATAGAGAATTGGGGAAAAGCGCTGGTGCTCGGCAGAGTCCACAAAGGTCCGTGTAGTAAAAAACAGAGACATGCAATTCAGTAGCTTTCGTTTCCTTCTCAAAACTTATCGTAATCTCATAGTTTGACGGATGTATATTTAACCTAAATCAAAATTGATACTTCGTGCATATCCTAGATCAAAATGTCCAGGTAAATACGTTACTAACTCTACACGTGAACATTATTAATCTCGCTTGCAACATTTTTCATACGTCATACACTTCACCTCACTGTGTTTTTCATCACCAGATCCCCTCTTTGTATTGGCTTTCTTCTTCAAGATCTTTTCCCCTGGCTCATCGTTTTTGCGCACATCACGTTTCTCTGTTTCTGAGAACGCCTGGGGATACTTTTGTCGAAGAGTTCTTACAATCTCAATCAAGGTTTCGGGAAGATCTACATCAACCAAGAAATTGAAGACCAAAGTTTTGCTTTGTTGGTCGGGTATCTTGATGGAAAGTGCAACAAGAGCGTCTGCTTTCCAAAACGAGGCTTCAGTAGCCAGCTGACCAGACATAAGAAAGGACCGCAGGCTTCTAATGAGTTTCTCGGCTTCAGAGAGATACACATAAACACTTCGGTGATTCTTCTTGTAGAACTGTAGTGTCTTCTTTAGTTCATCTTCTTTAGATTTGTCTTTCCCGCCAGCTGTAAACATTAAGTAACGACTAACAGTGATTATGAGAATTAAA
>JAHPZR010025780.1:0-2500 GCA_019787425.1 Platygyra sinensis
AATAGGGTCAACATGGGCATCCCGATAAAATGTCACGTTTGTCATCAATCGATCGCCCACCGAACCATTTTTTGTGGAAAAGTGAAAATGCTGTCTGGCAATCAGAATTTTTAATTATGGTTCAACCTTATTAAGTTGCCATCTTCAGGAAATGGTGGGAGGGATCTTCAGGAATTAATATTTAGCTCAGAAGTCAAGGTTCTTACAAATGATATGGCGATGAGCCAAACTTAATTCTGCCAAAATTGGCTCGTCCTCTTTACTTTTTTCTCACCAGGCTTTTTGGCATTTCCATAAATAAATATTGTTAGAAGAAATAGTCAATAATATTTTGCATTTAGTTTGCAACTTTTTCACTGCAAAATTGCAACCGGTCCAGATGCTGGTCAAAATGAGAAAATCTAGACCACTTTCAATGTTGATTCAAATTCACATATTCAGTGGTTCTGAGTCCTTGTGAGACTTGCGTCTCCTCCGCAGCCATTTTTGGGATGTCACACAACACTCCCCCCAAAGAAATGGCTGCTCACACATCCGAACAACATTCCTTTCATGAAATAAGCCAATCATGACTTCCGTTCCATTTTCAAGAATGCCCAATCAGAGAATGCTTTTTATCTTTGTATCCCGTCATTAGAGACGCCACAAATGAACGTGCAGTTTCTGGCCTTTAGGGATGCCGAAAATACCGGCAATGCTTGAATGAGCTTTGTTTGTTGCTGTAGCTTTCAACTCAAAAAATCATTCTGAAGAAGGAAGATATCTATTTTAACTTGCTAATAAAGGGACAAAGAAATCAAGTAGCTTTGCTTGATTTGTTGACAGCGAGTTCTGAATGTAGCTCTTTTCTCCTGTTTTCAATCTGTAGGAAGCTTTCAGCCCTTGATTGACGCTTACAAGTAGACATTTCCAGAAAATACATATTCTCTCATTAGCTGAACATAGCAATGAGCACATGAAGCATTTGTACTTGGGGCTTTCATTCACTTTTTTTTTTCCTCTGTCATGATCGTAGCCGCTAACACAGCCCATTTTTGGTGGTGTGTGTACGGCGTGAAAGAAAAGCCAGAAATCCCTTATTGTTTGCACCGCAGGCCCTTTCGCATGAAAGCTTACTTCATTTACCCTTTTCTGTTATGTGATTCGTCTGTTAAACAGACCGCAACCAAACCACAAACACAATGGAAAGGAATGTTTGGTTGTGAGCAGCAGTTTCTTTGGGGAGCATTGTGTGTCATCCCAAAAAAGGCTACAGAGGAGACTATGTGAGACTCAGTCATATAATAAGGTCAGCATATGCTGCTGGGCTGAATGAAGATACAACTTGGCTGTCACTGCTGAGCTCTGTTTGCGAGGCAAAAATGCACTGTAAAAACAAATTATACTATGGTAAGCATTTGGCTTTATGAAACAAACCCAAATACTTAAATGCTTTAATGCATTCTAACTCTATGAGGAGGCAAAATTACAATCAAAGTCAAGTCTGCCTTGCAAAGGTGATGGCAGAAATTTGAAGTTACAACCTCTCTCTGTGGAGAATGATTGATTATTACAGTTATACACACAACTTAATAAGCAGTTTGAATAGATGATCTTTCATACATTCACCTGTATTCTTCACATTCTACAACCTTCTATGGGTTTATTACGAACTCACAAAGTGACCTGCCCCCAGATGGCGTGATAGCTCAGTTGGGTTCGAATCCAGTTCAGGCCTGAATCTTTTTCAAGCTTTAATTCCACAACTGCTTATTAAAGGGCATTTGTTTGTAGATCAGCTGGCAGTCTTCACTTAGGGGAAACAAATTCCTTTTGTAAGGTCTTGAGAGGTCTACTTGTAGTCCAAATTCCATTCAAATTCCCTTTTGAAAACCATGCTTTTGTAAGTAACTGACTCAAATGCAAAGTAAATGCAAAAAAAAATGCTTTAGAACAAATATTTCTTCAAACAGCATTATCATTGACTTGGGCTCGCTCTCTCAGTTTTCTCTTTTTTTGTCTGACTGAGCCACTTTCATGGGAGGTGAGGTGATGGAAATTGAAACATTTTGTAGGGATGGCCTAGTTAATTTGTGGTGGGGGATTAGTACATTTTATCTTTAATTCCTTTGCTTTACCCGATGGAGTAGGGGATTTTTAGTCCAATGCCTTGCCTGAGCAGGAAGGAGTAGCAAGAAGGGCACTTTTAATAACCCAGATGAAAGAGGTCTGGAATGAGGGCCTGGTAACAAGTGCAATGCCATATTTTTTATTTTTTTCAAGCAAATTTTGCAATAGGCACTAATGAGCAGTATAGAGCAACAGACTGGATTCATCTGATAACACAAACTTTTTGAGGGAGTTTGAATAAGATGGCTACAAGGACTTACTGTATACCTAATCTTTAGAGTACAAAGGTGACAATAAACAGTTGAAAAACACCTACAGAACATTCCATGCAGGATATGATTAAAATCCTGTGGATCGTACAATGTTTAGTTTTAGGGCTCACAGATTTAAA
>JAHPZR010025780.1:7500-19295 GCA_019787425.1 Platygyra sinensis
TCAAAAAGGTGTCCGGCAAACGTTCGAAGTTTTAAAAATTCAATCGTAAAAAAAAAAATCGAGGTCTCACTGTATATTTCCATACTGCAAATCAATACTTGGGCCATTGGAGAAGTTCATCTTGTTGGATATTCTAGCACGGTTTTTGTTTAGGGGCTGGGAGCTCTGAATGTTTGCGCGCATGTTTTACTGATGCGTTGCTGTTTGCCCTCACATCCCCCCCCCCCCCCTGCCACACCCCGAGGAAATAGGGCAACAGTCACAGAGCAAAACTAAACAGGGATAATGCCCTACATATAGGGGATAGATTTTTAGGTCTAACCCCTATCAAAATGAGGATAATAATCCACATACAAGGGACCAAATTCTAAACTCACAGCATTACATTCAGAAGTATGATTGACATTCTCTTTTAGTACTACTTCAACTTTTCTGACAGGAAATGGACGGCCATTCTCCCTCTGGCACATTCTTTCTAATAGGAAATGCCTACTTGGCGTCTCATGTTTAGTTTTATTCCTTTCGGATGGAATGCTGTTTTCAATTGTCAGTACCTGGGAGTTGAGTTGATACAAATTCCACACCTAAAAATACTAAAGATGGCCAACTGAACATTACAAGGTGCCACCAAACCATCAGACAGCGGTCCTTCACCTAAACATGGTGCTAGGCTCTTAAATTGTTTACCTACTTTTTTCTGATTAATCTATGAATTTGTAGGACGTAAAACTATCCACTGTATCTCCGTTTTTAATGCATATTTATCACCTTAGTTATTTGGTTATTTTTTTTAGCTATTTTAGTATGACAGTTAAGTAGCCTTGTAATTGAAAAACCCTTGTAGGAAGTTACAATAAAGTATTTACCGAACGGGTCGACCTTGGGACAGCATTTTCTAATATTTGTCTTTCTTTTGAGTACTGCGCTTTTTGGCTCACGAAACGTCCGGTTCGAAGCCATGTGATTTATGGTGTGTCATGAATTGGTCATACTGTACCAAAACCACACAATGATAATTCTCACAATAATTCCCAGGGCTAGTCCACGTAATGCGTTCTTGCAAACAAGTTCGCATATTCCCTAGAGATTTTCGCTTTTAAAGCCGTTCAATAAACTCGCAGATCGTGTTTTATTAGGTTATAAAACACTCCCGCTCGTTTATTAAACTGTACTTAAAAAGCTTAAAAACCCAGTGGAGCCCAAAAAAGAATTTACCATTTTATTACAGCAGGAGTTTCCTGGCTACAGTCAGAAGTGATGTTTTGTCTGGCCGATAACTGCCGGTAATATGCACACAGAAATCCACGACTCAGAAATGTTTGATATTTTGGCGCTTTCTTGACTTTATCTCACATAAAATTTTTAAAAAGATTACTTCAAGTTCTTCATATTTTAACCTCGTGTTCGTAATTTTAGGCTTTTTTGTTATCTGACAACCATCTCATCATAACTTCGCTAGCTTCTAAATTAAACATTCTGTGTTTAACCTGATGATTGACATGGTTTTATTGTATTATTTTCGTGTGTTTATAAATTTAGAAAATTACTATATCCCTTCCAAAAATACAAAGGAGTGTACTTATTTCCATTAAAGTAAGGGCTAATGTAGACTGAAGTAATTCTGTAGGTTTATGGCGGATAAGCCCGTTTCCCACCAACGACTTAGATGTTAGTAATCGTGTAAAATCTACTTTTCGTGTTACAGTAGCACTTAACCAAAAAAAATACTACAGTCCTATTTATTGCAGTGCCATTTGAACAGAACGAAAGAAAACTTACCTTTTATCAGACTATTCTTAGTTACTTTACTAAGTGTTCGCTTCAGAAAATGATGCGCTGAGGTGTAGATCATTTTATGGCAAATTAACTTAGTTTCGATTGGGTTCAAACACGTCGATAACTGAAGGGTTTTGTTTTCATTCTATTTCTCCAATATTATGCTCAGGACTAACCTACTAGCATTCGGAGTACACAGCGCAGGTTTCGGGAATGCGTCGGTCACTGGTTTGTGGTGTAACCCATAACGAATTTCAAGCCAATGAATGTGAGCTTGGGGAAACGGATTCATTTCAGTGCAATCCACGCTGAACACAAGCCGAGTCTAGTTGGCTTGCGTGAGCAAACAACTCCTGTATCCCTGAGGAAACTGACTCCAACAGCTAAATGAAATAACCGGGAAATATAAACAAAGAACAACCAAGGCAGACATAAGGCATTTAGTAACAAATGTATGGATTGCCGGACACTTGCAAATTTTAAGTTTTTGAATGGCTGTATCTTGTTCAATATTGGCCCAATTAACACGAAACTTGAGGATTTTGTAAAGCTCGGTGTGCTCTTTCTGAATATATGGGTCTTGTGTTGTTAATCCCATAATACACCGACTCATACCCAGGCCCCCCCGTATGAAATCCGGCAATTATCATCGATCGATAAACCTGATAAACATGAGCTCAAAGTATAACTTACAGATCAGCGGTTATTGCCAACTTTCGCGATCCCTCAATCAATGTATGATTTATCAATTGCTGGTTTTCAGTATCACGCCATTCAAAATAGATCAAAATAGAAAATCAATAACGTTCAATAGATTAAAGTCATTCCACTGAAATAGAACCTACACTGAGATTTTTCTCAAACTTTGCCAATTGATTGTTTATATTATAGGAACTTAAATTTGGAAATAAAAATGAGGGGTCCCCATGTTCGTTTAGGAGCAACAGCACCTCGGTTATACCATATAAATCCTTATAAAAGCACCACGATTGCTTGCTAAATTCACGTTTTCGACGGTTGTTTTTTTCTCAACACTGAGAATTGGCCCATATTTATTTTATCTAGAGAAATTTACTACTCAATTCAAAACGACAGAAAAAAATGATAGGTCACCGTAGTCGTTTTCGAGAAAATGACGATTTACTTATTCGGCGAGGTCCAGTCGTAAAGAAAAAGCCGCCAATTTCTAATGCGCGCGCGCTAATCTATAATCACGCGTAAAATTATGCGCAGTAGGGATGCGCAATGCAATACTAGGGAATGACCTTTTAAAAGTCCAGAATCTGGAAATAGAAAGAAGGTACATATGCGAATACTCTCGCCAAGATTCAGGTCACAGCAATTTTTCTCATGGAAGATATCCGAAGAAACGTTTTCCCAAATTTGTAGAGATTTGTATGGAGACGCCATGCTGGTGCCCATGTACATGGGCACCAACATAGCGGCCGGAAACCTGCAGAAACATCTGTCACTGAGTTTTGCTACGAAAGAGTGAATTTATCTCTCGAATAACTCAAAAACGTAACAATAGTACTTTATTCTAATACAAGAACTGTTCAGATAGCCGAATTCCTCGAAATAAGTCACCTTTTAAACCAACATAACAGCTCTCTCGCCCGTCATGTAAATGTCACGTCACGCAAAAGCTTAGAAATTCAAGCGTAGTCTATCACTAAACCAAGAACCAATTGGGAGTGAAAATATGTATGAATATTAGTTTTTAGCTGCTCTTATACAGCATGAAAGTAAAATTTCAGGAGGATCAATATTTCTGAAGTTTGAAATTTAGTGACGTCATGTGAAAACCAGCAATATTAGCCAGCTCCGATGTCCTTGATTTCTAGCGATGGTTACATAAAATAAAGGACGACCACTGACCACAGAAAGTTGAAAAGTAAACGCTTATGCCTCTGATAGTGAGCATGGGCATCGCTTTAAAAAAACTAGTCTGCAGGATTTCTGTTACACGCCTTTCTTTCGCAGCGGCGCGGCGGCAAAAGATCTGGGGCCGGTGGCAATTATTGGCGTACGGCGTACGGTATGCTACCAACGGCGTAGGATTCTGGCCTACTCGGCGTACATGTTCAAAGCCGTCGGCGTATCTTCGGCGTGGTGTCTATGCGGAATGCACCCTGGCAACTGCAACGCTACAGAAGCGATGGCTGACGAAACAACTTAAAAACAAGTCGCAATTACTAGTACCCAGACCACCTACAATTTATACCCCCGGAGGTCTGTCACGTGTCATCGCGTCCTCAAAATACCTGACAATCAAGATCTGCCCCTCACTTAGAGTTTGTATGCATGAAATGTACAAGACCCAATGATACAACTTCACATTGCAATGCAAACTGTCCCATGTTTTTTTCGAAATATTTTTGCGAGCAGCGCACAGCAACAACTTACATTTCTTTCTCTGACCAGTTTTGTCTGATAACACAGATTTAAATCTGTGAGCCCTAAAACTAAACATTGTACGATCCACAGGATTTTAATCATATCCTGCATGGAATGTTCTGTAGGTGTTTTTCAACTGTTTATTGTCACCTTTGTACTCTAAAGATTAGGTATACAGTAAGTCCTTGTAGCCATCTTATTCAAACTCCCTCAAAAAGTTTGTGTTATCAGATGAATCCAGTCTGTTGCTCTATACTGCTCATTAGTGCCTATTGCAAAATTTGCTTGAAAAAAATAAAAAATATGGCATTGCACTTGTTACCAGGCCCTCATTCCAGACCTCTTTCATCTGGGTTATTAAAAGTGCCCTTCTTGCTACTCCTTCCTGCTCAGGCAAGGCATTGGACTAAAAATCCCCTACTCCATCGGGTAAAGCAAAGGAATTAAAGATAAAATGTACTAATCCCCCACCACAAATTAACTAGGCCATCCCTACAAAATGTTTCAATTTCCATCACCTCACCTCCCATGAAAGTGGCTCAGTCAGACAAAAAAAGAGAAAACTGAGAGAGCGAGCCCAAGTCAATGATAATGCTGTTTGAAGAAATATTTGTTCTAAAGCATTTTTTTTTGCATTTACTTTGCATTTGAGTCAGTTACTTACAAAAGCATGGTTTTCAAAAGGGAATTTGAATGGAATTTGGACTACAAGTAGACCTCTCAAGACCTTACAAAAGGAATTTGTTTCCCCTAAGTGAAGACTGCCAGCTGATCTACAAACAAATGCCCTTTAATAAGCAGTTGTGGAATTAAAGCTTGAAAAAATTCAGGCCTGAACTGGATTCGAACCCAACTGAGCTATCACGCCATCTGGGGGCAGGTCACTTTGTGAGTTCGTAATAAACCCATAGAAGGTTGTAGAATGTGAAGAATACAGGTGAATGTATGAAAGATCATCTATTCAAACTGCTTATTAAGTTGTGTGTATAACTGTAATAATCAATCATTCTCCACAGAGAGAGGTTGTAACTTCAAATTTCTGCCATCACCTTTGCAAGGCAGACTTGACTTTGATAGTAACTTTGCCTCCTCATAGAGTTAGAATGCATTAAAGCATTAAAGTATTTGGGTTTGTTTCATAAAGCCAAATGCTTACCATAGTATAATTTGTTTTACAGTGCATTTTTGCCTCGCAAACAGAGCTCAGCAGTGACAGCCAAGTTGTATCTTCATTCAGCCCAGCAGACATAGAGCATATGCTGACCTTATTATATGACTGAGTCTCACATAGTTTCCTCTGTAGCCTTTTTTGGGATGACACACAGTGCTGCCCCAAAGAAACTGCTGCTCACAACCAAACATTCCTTTCCATTGTGTTTGTGGTTTGGTTGCGGTCTGTTTAACAGACGAATCACATAACAGAAAAGTGTAAATGAAGTAAGCTTTCATGCGAAAGGGCCTGCGGTGCAAACAATAAGGGATTTCTGGCTTTTCTTTCACGCCGTACACACACCACCAAAAATGGGCTGTGTTCGCGGCTACGATCATGACAGACGAAAAAAAAAAAGTGAATGAAAGCCCCAAGTACAAATGCTTCATGTGCTCATCGCTATGTTCAGCTAATGAGAAAATATGTATTTTCTGGAAATGTCTACTTGTAAGCGTCAATCAAGGGCTGAAAGCTTCCTACAGATTGAAAACAGGAGAAAAGAGCTGCATTCAGAACTCGCTGTCAACAAATCGAACAAAGCACTTGATTTCTTAGTCCCTTTATTAGCAAGTTAAAATAGATATCTTCCTTCTTCAGAATGATTTTTCGAGTTGAAAGCTACAGCAACAAACAAAGCTCATTCAAGCATTGCCGGTATTTTTCGGCATCCCTAAAGGCCAGAAACTGCACGTTCATTTGTGGCGTCTCTGATGACGGGATACAAAGATAAAAAGCATTCTCTGATTGGGCAGTTTCAACAGGCGAATTTGGTGCAAAAACATTCTTGAAAATGGAACGGAAGTCATGATTGGCTTATTTCACGAAAGGAATGTTGTTCGGATGTGAGCAGCCATTTCTTTGGGGGGAGTGTTGTGTGACATCCCAAAAATGGCTGCGGAGGAGACTAAGTCTCACAAGGACTCAGAACCACTGAATATGTGAATTTGAATCAACATTGAAAGTGGTCTAGATTTTCTCATTTTGACCAGCATCTAGACCGGTTGCATTTTGCAGTGAAAAAGTTGCAAACTAAATGCAAAAATATTATTGACTATTTTCTTCTAACAATATTTATTTATGGAAATGCCAAAAAGCCTGGTGAGAAAAAAGTAAAGAGGACGAGCCAATTTTGGCAGAATTAAGTTTGGCTCATCGCCATACCATTTGTAAGAACCTTGACTTCTGAGCTAAATATTAATTCCTGAAGATCCCTCCCACCATTTCCCTGAAGATGGCCACTTAATAAGGTTGAACCATAATTAAAAATTCTGATTGCCAGACAGCATTTTCACTTTTCCACAAAAAATGGTTCGGTGGGCGATCGATTGATGACAAACGTGACATTTTATCGGGATGCCCATGTTGACCCTATTAACATGGATTGACCTCTCGAAAACTTCGAAAGTTAAACTGCAAGTACATTGCCAACCGTGCCAGGTGTATTTATTTAATTAACCCTTAAGTATTGCTTAAGTGGTCCCTTTTCAAGCTTCCCCTTTATAACAGAGGTTTTAATGCGCATAAATGGGTGATTCTCAACACCGATCTCTCACCTTAGATTCATTAGCGCCATCGCTCTTGCAATCGCACTGCCCCAATCACCACCCTGAATGTAATAAGACTCGTATCCGAGACGCTCCATCAACTTGCAAAAGATGCGGCCAGCTGCAAATGGCTCAAACCCTGGCTTATGAGGCGCCTCTGATAAACCATAGCCCGGAATCGATGGACAAATGACCGAAAATGCATAATCATCTGTCGAAGCGGCTATAAGCTTTGGGATGACTTTGTAGAATTCATAAAACGACCCTGGCCACCCATGTATGAACATAATAGGAAGCACTCGTTGACCTTCCTTCACTTCAGGTTTATAGTGCAGAAAGTGAACATCCAGTCCACTTATTTTGGTCTTGTAATGTTTGTAGGTGTTGAGAATTTCTTCTTGGCTGCGCCAATCGTACTTCGTTCTCCAGTATTCCACTAACTCTTTGACGTAGTCCGGGTTGATACCGTATTCCCAATCGATTCCTTCCAGGTTTTCAAAGAAGTAAGTCTTGGCTAATCTTTCCTTAAGATCATTCAGAACTTCGTTTGACAGACTGATGGAGAATTCTTTAATAGCGGTCCCCTCAGGTTCGTGGTCTGTTTCTTGTCCTCTGCCCCACCATTGTTTGAGTTCCAAAAGCGGGGGTTTATCAACAGAAAACAAAAATCGACTCACAAGAGTGGGAATAACTGCCACTGAAACACTGGCAATAAGAACAAAAATTGCACAGTTCGTCTTACAACCCATTTATGAGCGACCTGTTCAAGTTATCGCAACCCAAATAAAAGTTCTCTTGCGATAGGCAGAACACGAGTCAGTTAGCTCGACCCAGATCGTTGCGTTCACGTAGTGTAACGCAATCCTAATCTAGCCTCTTTCACGCGTTCAGTTGGTTGGGTTGCGGCCAGGGTTGCGGCCCAGCGCGAAAAACTCAAAAAAAGGTGCTTTTTTATCTTTTTCGCGCACCAGGTTTTTGCGCTGCGCCCCAACTGACTGAACACCTAAGGGACGGTTCATTACTTACAACCTCGTTCCCAGGGTCTCTCATCTTACCGCCCCCTGAGGAGAGCGAGGAGAGACCCTGGCACACGCTGGTCACGTGTCTCCAAGAATCTTGGAGATGACAATTAACTTATTGAAGGGAAGGGTGGTCTAGTATTAATTTTGTCTATGCTTACGGGAGTGCGGGATGTGGTTGTCACCAAAATAAACCAGGAGCGATATGATGCTCTTATTCTGCAAATGCCGGCGAAAACCTCATCCATCATCTGATAAAGGAATATCAAAGTTGCTGTAGGTTGTGTGGTTCAATTAAGGACGTTACATATTGTAAAAATCTCCTCAACAAGGCGAATGAAGAATTGCACGCTACTGCCCAGGCTGTGTATGGAAGATCTTCGACTCATCTGATCATTTCCTCGGAATGAATTAAAACCAGGTCTACTGTGTAAGTTGTGAACGGCGATAAAACAGTTTTAGAGTAATCAGGGGAGCAATGAAAGCCAAAGTTACTTCGAGAGGAGCGAAAGGGTGAAAAGATTTATTGGTGTCACAGCGCCGTCGGTGGTCCCCTAACTTTGCAAAGATCGAACGACTCTTTGCGGTCTGCATTTCGCTGTGCTTTCTCATATCAAAAAGACGAAATTTTGAGTTTTGCGTTTGCAAAAAAATTGAAAATTTTGTAATCACCAATTTTTTGTTTTCGCAATCCTGTTCGCACATGATGATGCGAAATTTTTTTAGTGACAAGATGTCTTGAAATGTGTGTTGGTGTCTGTTTCGCGCGCAGTTTCCGATCGAATTTGTGAATGAAAAATGCTCCCCCGAAATGTTTTCATGGCACTTTATTACTTTTTGCTTTTCATACAGAACCTGTTATTGCTATATCAACAAGTAATTATAGTTTTGGTTGCTAGGATTCGCCTGTTATTCATTTTGGAGGTTTTAATTTATCAGAGAAGACGCCGCCATCGCCGTCGTTTTCACCCGCACTGGATATTTCCTCGCCCTGCAGAATCTTGGTTCGAAATCCATCTGCACCTGTCCAGTGCCATTTTCCTGAGATCTTGTTCCGTAGAAATATGCGAATGGGTAGAGAGTGATTTGATGGTTTAACTGATACTCTAATATGTTCAGTGAGAGAACACTCGCGGGAAGTCATACGGTCACGTTCGCTTCTAGCCTGCGTAGCAAGCGTTTCCGTGGCGCAAAAGAGCGAAGAACGGGGATTTTGGCGTTTTGTCCGCGCGAAAAATAAGTCGAGAGCAAAATAGGAAGGAGGGGGGTGGGGGACGGGAAGGAAGGAAGGAAGGTTTTCAAAATCAAGGGTTTGTCTGCAAGCGTTTCCTTCCTTCCCCTCCCCCACCCCCTCCTTCTTATTTTTGCTCTCGCCCCATTTTTCGCGCGGGCAAAACGCCGAAAATCCCGTTTCTTCGCTCTTTGCTCCACGGAAACGCTTGCTACGCAGGCTAGTTCGCTTCGTAAATAATTATGCTGCAAAATTTGACGACCCAATGACGGATGGATGTCAAGGAACAAAGGATTCTCTCGCCTGACAAAATTTTTACAGCCTCCAAAGCTAGTCGACGGAATCTTTGAAGTTTCGTGGTGCTTGCAAAAATTTTGGTGGGTGCAAAAAATCGTTCGCACTAGAAATGGCTTCGCGTTGACAGATTTTTTTGCAAACCAAACAAAATTTCGCGTAGTGCGAACAGGGCCTTTGACTACTTTGTTTAGGCTCGCCATTCTATTGCAACATATGTTTTGAGTTTTTTAGTGTTGGTTCTCCAAGGACGAAGATTAAGATGTTCCGTGAAAATAATGCTTACTTTGATTCGATGTTATGACGCTGGGACCGGATATTTGATTGGAACTGAAGGCACTGTGTGTTGCTTTTTGATCACGGATATTATATTCTTCCAACCAGTTTTTCTTCAGAGACTGCCGTAGCTTTACTCGAGAAAGCTATACAATTTTCTAGAAACATTGTTATGTTTTTTGCAACAATCTGAATATTCGAAATTTCATCCTGAAGGCTAAGTAGTCTAAGTACTGCTAAACATCGCGGGTAATGTTTAGTCGCAGCACAGCGCGATACTTTGACAAAGCTCAACGCGACAAATTGCCTGATTACAGAGGACCCCTCCCTGACGTTCTCAATTGTCAAAGCGGCACGTGACCAGCGTGTGCCAGGGTCTCTCCTCGCTCGCCTCAGGGGGCGGTAAGATGAGAGACCCTGGGAACGAGGTTGCATTACTTAGGGGCACATTTCTCGAAAGGCCTGGATCTGGAAGCAGAGGAACGGCATCTGTATCTAAACATAGGCACGCAAGGCGTGCAAAAGTTATTTTTTTGTGAATAACAAGTCTATCAACTATTTTGTCCAAAACGCTTCGTCTTGGTCACCCAGGGTGGACTGTTCATATGGGAAACTATTCTTCCCGGTGACCGAGGTATCAGTCACAAAAGCCAAAATTTCGGTAACCAGTCCAGCAATTAAGGCTTCTCATATGAACACATAGAAATGTTTACAAACGAAAGAGTGGCGAAGCGAGATCTCGGAAACCTAGCCAGCCCGGTTGACCGGGCTCATATGAGGAGGCCCCTAGACTCGACTGCATTTTGTGTGTCATTTTGAATGACGTCAAATGCGCAGACTATCGCGCAACTTAACTCGTGGCTTTTGTATGTCTCCAAAGGAGACGATATAAAAATTAAAAGGAAAGTCATTCCTTTTTTCCTTCCTCCACCCGGTAATCTTCCTTTTA
Source organism: Platygyra sinensis (assembly GCA_019787425.1). Lineage (NCBI taxonomy): Eukaryota > Metazoa > Cnidaria > Anthozoa > Scleractinia > Merulinidae > Platygyra > Platygyra sinensis. Next base: position 18,197 of record JAHPZR010025780.1, read on the forward strand.
TTGCTGTTCTTTCATTATATTTTGCTCTTTTACATGGCTTGGAGGGGGCCCTATTAAAAAGAGTAGTGAAATCAAGGTGACAAATTCTTAAACACCGTTTTTATAAATCCAGACATATTTACTTTTGTCGTATTTTGTGTCACCAATTACTGCTGTACGCCAGAGAACTCTGTCACTACTCGAACATTGTTCGCTTGAATCTTGTTTTGAGTAAAGTACTCTGAAGGCAAGACGGCATAGGAGTGGATGTTGCGAAAACTGGTAACTGGGAACGAGGAACGCTGGGAACCGGTAAGGGGAGTCTGGGAACGACTGTACAGCGGTAACCCAGCTAAGAATTCAAAGTAGCGGTCAAAGGAATTGTGAAGAAGTACTACCGGCTGTTCCCCCAGATGACCAGTACGATTTTGTTAGAGCAGAGTCCTATTGGAACTGGAATAAATAAAGCATGAAATGGTGCCTGGGGGAGAAGATCGAATCAGTGGCGATTTTCTTCACACTACTTTTTCCTGACAATTATTTTTTTCAGTCATGACGCGTTTATTTGCGTAAAGCAAATACAGTGGAACCCCGCTCTACGCAACGGACACTTTTCCGTGTCTCCAGTGACAAACTCTGATACATCGTCATCCCCGCTTTACGGACAGTATTAAAAAAAAGTAACAACAGTAAAGTTATGTTAGTCCGAGAATACTGAGTGAGTAAATTGTCGAACGGTTTCCATAGTTCCATACGTAAACTTGTTACAGTTACAGTTACAGAAGAAACTAAACAATGTTTTAGTGCTGTTAAAATTTCCGCTCGATTGCTTATACAGATTTCTCCAACAGTATGATAAATGGCTATTAGGTTTCCGTGGTTTAAACTTATTAAGGCTCAAATATAATTAACATTTTCATTGCCGAAAAATGTCTGCCTTAGTCAATTTATCGATAAAACACGTGTCCTTGACTTTATATCTGAGAACTCGCTTAATACGGACACCCTGATAATTCGCACATCATGGTGTCCACACTTTAAGTGTCCGTATTCACGGGGTTCCACTGTACTGCAGCTGTGATATCTCCGTATAAACTAACTGAGGTCGAGCATGCATTCC
>JAHPZR010025781.1:2500-15000 GCA_019787425.1 Platygyra sinensis
GGGGTCGCAACTGAATGCGTTATATCGTTGCCATGGTAACAAGTTTTCTGGAAAAAATATAATGTAATGATTCTTTGACGTTTTATTTATGTCTGTGGTAAATTTCACACCGATACGATAAACCAAACTGTAATTGGAAAAGAATTTGTAAAACTAGTCCGGGGAAGATGAAAACTGTTTCGAGCCACCTTAAACAAAGAAAATTATTCCCTTGTGAACCCGTACACCAGGACAGAACCCTGCGTATGTTTTGGCTGAAAGGATGCGAGTGGGGGATCGAGGTTGTCCACGTGAGAGAAAAGGATTGGGTGAATAGACAGTTAAGCTCGATTTCCAGCTGTTTTGAGAGAGCGGTTCTTTATCATCCTCCCAACGAGGTGGTGTAAGATAAGGAACGCGGGTTCAGGAAACGGGTGGAAATCGAGCCTTGAAGACAGTACCAACGGCTGATAAAAAGGAAATACTGTACTTAGTTCTTATCTACACCTGGACCATCATGCATCGTGCGAGTCTTTCATATTTCTTGCCACTGCTAGGCATAGTACAAAACAAAAGAGTGTTCACTTTCTTATATACAATGATAGCCTTTATTTTCACGGGGTTTAGAATTCGCAACATTATCTAAAGTTAGCCGTTAAATCATCCTGTTTCCGTTTTCAGGAGCACTTTTTCAGTGATTCACGTTCGAAAACTGAAAATTAAAAAAGCGTAGAGCTTCGGGTGGAAAAATAATACCCAAAAAATAAAACAAAACACAAGTAACAACGGAAAGCGAATGTTATCAACTGTCATTATTTTTGCAATATCGTCAGCCTCTGTGAAATATGCATGAAATAATTCATATTTGTACTGCGGTTGTAAATGAAAGTGAAGAGTGATCATCGCAGTAAATTTTCCAGTTTAAGAAATTGGAAAGAAGCTTTTGTGTCACAGCAAGCTCGTGTAATAATAGAATAATAAAAACGATGACATTCAATTAATAAGTTTTCGCGGGTTAACTGTCATGAACTTTTAATGATATGCAGGAAAATAAAGAAAATCTGTCAAAGCCACGTCAATATTTAACAAATTAGACATTACGAGAGGGAAAACGCTTGGGTTGGCTAAGAAGTCATGTTGAACGACAAAATGTTTATTGCAGAACTCACTTCAGTTTAGGACATAGAACTTTCTTGACAGTAAACTTACGATAACAGTAGGATTGCAATATACTCGTCTGACTCTTTTTAATGTTTCATTTAAGACTTCTCGGCTAGGTCTCGAGCCTTTATCAGTTGAAATATTAACGCTAGTGCGCGTGAGTAAAAAATCGGCGCGGCGAACGCGCGCTGAGAAAATTCCGCGTGAAGTTTCAAGAAAACGTAGAGCGAGAATTAACGCGCGCCAAACACTTGGGATGACGATGCCATCATTTCAGATTGCGGATCCTTAATTGACATCCAGGCTTCCAAGAAGAGTCCCCTTGTGAAAGTTAGCCTCCTGTTCAACAACTCTGACAATGTTAAAATCCATTTATGATTGTTTTCGTGGACATGACGGGAGATCTTGGAGTCATGGTCGACAATAGAAACAGCCCTTTTGTGTTCTGTAATCCTAGTGTTCAGAGATCGTTCAGTTTGACTGCAGTATACAAAACTGCATTTGGTGCAACTGATTTTGTACACTGTGCAAGACAATGGCCGGTCAACCTTAAGCACTGGCCGATCCCACTTAGCACTGGGCGCCTTGAACTCGCCCCAAAGCCTCTGTTGCGTGCCGGCAAAATAGTAATTTACGCTAATTTAAGATGATCACAAATTACACTTTCCTTTATGAAAGTGAAATTAATGGTTTTCGGCTTCCTTTTCTGTGGATATGGATTACATTGATGCGAATGTGAAATTTCCATTCTTGATAATCAAGTGTTGACATTGCCGGTTCTCCCCAGTTCCTCAGCATCACTAACATTAGAACAACCTTACTGAAACAAATCAGTTCCTTGCTTTTCTTTTCTGGTGACCCTGTGGGTTTTCACAAATTCGATTTATTTTTAAACTAACTTGAGGGTAGATTTTGTTATTATGCTTCGTCCAACGGAGACCGGCATTGAGTGCGTGTTGTCAAAGTGATTTTCTTGGTTGTCCCTAGTCCAGTCCCTGAACTCTCCTTTCTTCCCGCCCTATATAGGGGCTGAACCCGGGCGGGTGAAAGAAGAGTCCAGGATAACTTGCATGCGCATGGTCAGAACGCCGCCATTTTTTCCCCCCAAATCGGAGGAAAAAACCATATTTGGAAGTATTTTCCAGATCTGGTTTGTAGCGCGAATTTCTGAATGATAATATACAAGCAACAATTTCTGCATTCAGATTGATTAAAAACATGGCAATAAGTCCCAAATCAGTGGAATTTCACCAGTGCCACGCTAAACCACATTCGATTTGTTTTTTATCACGATATCAAAGGTAACGAAAGAAGTCTTTGCCAAGATTTGTTGACAATTGAAAGCACCGACTCGGACTTGAAAGTGCACGTGCTGCATTATGCGAATGAGCTACTTGTACGCGTCAGAATTTCCTTTAAAAAACTTTTGCGAAATCGCTCAACATACAGAAACAATACGAAAAAAAAGTTTGGGAAAAGAGTAATGACAGACCACGATAAGCCATATTTCGATCTTTACGTTTTTATGCTATTTACGACAATATCAAGGTCAAAGAAAATGTTTTCTTTCAGAGCGCGAGCTGAAAAAGGTATTGCGCGACACATTGACGCGAGCGGCGTGGTTGAGACCTAGTACTTTTTTGATCATTTTTGATTGGTTCGTTCTGAGCTCAGAACGAACCAATCATGCAAGCTATCCTGGACTCTTCTTTCGCCCGCATGGGTTCAGCCCCAATATGGGGCGGGAAGAAAGGAGAGTTCAGGGACTGGACTAGGTTGTCCCTGGTGTAAAAGTTACCATAAGTTGTTAATTCCTCGCAGGCAAGTCGCTCGCTTTTAGACCGCGACTGACATTGAAAAGATATTAAGCCTGTATGGAGAACTTTGGTTTACGTTCTGCTGTTTTCTTTATGAAGACCTGAGAAAAACAAGTTATACGGGAGATAGATCTCTCGCCTATGAACTTTTTTTTTTACATGATCAGTGTAGAGTTGTAGTAAAGGTTTTTATAGGATTAGATCAATCATATTTTACCAATTTGCTATTGATGTGGATGACAAAGAAAACAGACTTTGTGTTTTTAAACTTTCACAATAAGAACACCAGACAAAAGAAATCGTCTCTCTCAGCATGGCGAATTTTACTTCGTAAAGAATATGGGAGGCAGCGTGGTCGAGTGGTTTAGGGCGCTGGATTTGAAATCTGGAGGTCCCTGGTTCAAATCCTCCATCCTACTGCTATCTGGATTTGTTCTCGGTAGTCCCGAGTTCAACCCCTCGACCGCGTTGTGTAAATAGCCAACTGGTCAGCCTCCCACCAGTTGGGATTCTCAACAGTTTATGTTATATTTACAATATTTGTTTATTTATTTACAGTGTCCTCAATTAGCACAACACTGCTAAATACATTAGACACTTAAATAAAGTTATTGTTATTATTATATTATTATTATGTAAAGTGAATCCACGAAAACACTAGCCAAGGGACTTTCCCAAAACTGTCATATTTGGTCACGCAAGTAGCATTTTGCTACCTTTTTAACTCATTCATTGCGAAGCAATGGATGAGTTTTTGCAGAGAGGGGAAAACGGCGTTAGCAGAAAACTGCGTAGACGGATGTGACGTCTTTAGCAAAAATAGCGGAAGTGACGTAACAAATTGGTTGGATTTGCGCAACCGCTGACCTAGTAGTCAACTTGCCACGAATAGCAAACATGACAAGCCTAATTAATGCACTTTCTGGATGATTGCAAAACACCGCGAGAGAATTTGTGTAATAAATGTAGGCATTCAGTGAATAAAATGAGACCAAAACATATCTGTAGATATATATTTAAATATTTATTTTTTTCTCCGAAAATGAGCCCGCGTACCTACCCTTCCCTCCATCTCGTGTTACGTGCCCAAGAAGGCAGCCATATTTTACGAATGTTGTCCACGCCAGATGGGATGTATACTGTATTAGTTGATACATGGAGTGAATTTGGTTAAAAATGTTGAAAAATTTTAGAATTTGTGGAGCCCTAACTGGCTTGAGATATTCGTCAGATTCGTCGGCGTCCATTACGGTCATTACGAGCTTCTCAGCTCATTGAAGGCAGCCATTGTGGATTTTGACTTCAGTCGTTTGTGATTTCTGGTGAGTAAATATTGCTTTCTTTAATTGTTTAAATTTGCTTTAAGCAAAACATACAGCCCACACGTCAAATCGAAATGACCCAGAACTAAACTAAAGTCTGTTTCAGACTAATTAAGAGTCCAGAAATATTCGCCAGGGCTACAATCGCTGCGTGACAATTGCTATAAAGCTCCATTCACTAATAAGCTTATTTACAGCGTTATGAAATTGCTAGTTCCACTGAAATGCCAGATGACTACTATTGCTTTATAATAATAGCCCTAAGTCGAATAATAATATTATCAGTAACAGATGATATCCTGAAATGCATAAGGTGGAATGGAATCTGTACTTCGTTGCTGATTTTCGTCGCTCGTGAGTTACACGCGTAGACCCAGATCGATCAGGCGAAACAAGACATCAAGTTAAATGAATCTAACCATGATACCAAAACTGACAATCTTACAAGCTGTGTAATACTTGGTGACTATTGTAGTCACCCAAATGGGATTGAAATATAGGTAAATAATCTATTCAATATCTCAGGTTGTTGAAAACAGAGTTGATCAGAGTTATCTGCAGTGTGTTTGCTTTCACTCAAGACTCTTGTCCTGCTAGGCCCGAGTTTACTTAAAAGAGATGTGCCCTATTTCTGGTATAGAACCTCTTATACAAGAATATCACTCACTAAGAACACTGAGATCATCAACTCGTTCACTATTATGCATCCCATCTATAAAATCCAACTCCTATGGTGGCCGTGCTTTTTCAGCAACTGCGCCGAAATTATGGAACTCAATTCCCGAATATATAAAAAGGGCAGAAACAGTAGAAACATTTAAAACTAGGCTTAAAACATTTTTGTTTCAAAAACATTACTGTTAATTAATTGATTATTTTTTCTTAAGGCTCGAGTTTACAAATTATCCATTGTTAGGCGCATTGAGGTCAGAAATGCGCCCTATAAGAACCTATTTATTATTATTATTATTATTATTATTATTATTATTATTATCTTTCAAATTATTTTTTATTTATATCTTTATCTTTTTTATCTATTTAATTTCAGGGGCAGCAGTTAATGTTACATCTACTGGATTATTCCCGGCTACCCATAATAGTTATTTAATAAAAAAAGTAATAAGTAATTATTATAAACAATACAGTCAAATGAATAATGACAATGACAACCCAAGAACTTTAAATGATAAATACTTTGAGTTCAGGGTGGATTTTCTTGGCAAACTGACTCCATCAGACTTCAACGCTTTCCTTCAAAAACCAAGCTAACACACTTTCAACTTCATTTAGCCAGCAGATAACTGATGTACAATTTGTAGCTCACCACCTTTGATTTCGTCTAGACCTGTATTTTTTGTAATATGGTACATGTTTAAAACAGTTACACAAGCTTTCTCAAGGTGTACTGATAAATGTTGCACTAATCACTTACATTTTTTGAATAAATATCATACGTAAACTGTAACAAGCAAACAGTGAACGAGGCTTTCACTTTATTTAGATGACACACCATTTACTAAACAATGAACACAAATGCTTGACAACAAAACATAAAGAATGATGCTATATCTACATCTACATCTATTTTGTCGGCAACAACTATATACAGTCAAGTACAGTTATCACGCCAACATTAAATTAAAAAAATAAATAAATAAATAAATAGATAAAAATAGTATATATACAAGTTGCAATAAATAAAAGTGGTATGAATGAGTAAAAATGAAATGCAATCAAGTAGTTATATTTACAGGACTAGTCCTCTATATATAACTTCTTGATTGCATTTCATTTTACTCATTCATACCACTTTTATTTATTGCAACTTGTATATATACTATTTTTATCTATTTATTTATTTATTTATTTTTTTAATTTAATGTTGGCGTGATAACTGTACTTGACTGTATATAGTTGTTGCCGACAAAATAGATGTAGATGTAGATATAGCATCATTCTTTATGTTTTGTTGTCAAGCATTTGTGTTCATTGTTTAGTAAATGGTGTGTCATCTAAATAAAGTGAAAGCCTCGTTCACTGTTTGCTTGTTACAGTTTACGTATGATATTTATTCAAAAAATGTAAGTGATTAGTGCAACATTTATCAGTACACCTTGAGAAAGCTTGTGTAACTGTTTTAAACATGTACCATATTACAAAAAATACAGGTCTAGACGAAATCAAAGGTGGTGAGCTACAAATTGTACATCAGTTATCTGCTGGCTAAATGAAGTTGAAAGTGTGTTAGCTTGGTTTTTGAAGGAAAGCGTTGAAGTCTGATGGAGTCAGTTTGCCAAGAAAATCCACCCTGAACTCAAAGTATTTATCATTTAAAGTTCTTGGGTTGTCATTGTCATTATTCATTTGACTGTATTGTTTATAATAATTACTTATTACTTTTTTTATTAAATAACTATTATGGGTAGCCGGGAATAATCCAGTAGATGTAACATTAACTGCTGCCCCTGAAATTAAATAGATAAAAAAGATAAAGATATAAATAAAAAATAATTTGAAAGATAATAATAATAATAATAATAATAATAATAATAATAATAAATAGGTTCTTATAGGGCGCATTTCTGACCTCAATGCGCCTAACAATGGATAATTTGTAAACTCGAGCCTTAAGAAAAAATAATCAATTAATTAACAGTAATGTTTTTGAAACAAAAATGTTTTAAGCCTAGTTTTAAATGTTTCTACTGTTTCTGCCCTTTTTATATATTCGGGAATTGAGTTCCATAATTTCGGCGCAGTTGCTGAAAAAGCACGGCCACCATAGGAGTTGGATTTTATAGATGGGATGCATAATAGTGAACGAGTTGATGATCTCAGTGTTCTTAGTGAGTGATATTCTTGTATAAGAGGTTCTATACCAGAAATAGGGCACATCTCTTTTAAGTAAACTCGGGCCTAGCAGGACAAGAGTCTTGAGTGAAAGCAAACACACTGCAGATAACTCTGATCAACTCTGTTTTCAACAACCTGAGATATTGAATAGATTATTTACCTATATTTCAATCCCATTTGGGTGACTACAATAGTCACCAAGTATTACACAGCTTGTAAGATTGTCAGTTTTGGTATCATGGTTAGATTCATTTAACTTGATGTCTTGTTTCGCCTGATCGATCTGGGTCTACGCGTGTAACTCACGAGCGACGAAAATCAGCAACGAAGTACAGATTCCATTCCACCTTATGCATTTCAGGATATCATCTGTTACTGATAATATTATTATTCGACTTAGGGCTATTATTATAAAGCAATAGTAGTCATCTGGCATTTCAGTGGAACTAGCAATTTCATAACGCTGTAAATAAGCTTATTAGTGAATGGAGCTTTATAGCAATTGTCACGCAGCGATTGTAGCCCTGGCGAATATTTCTGGACTCTTAATTAGTCTGAAACAGACTTTAGTTTAGTTCTGGGTCATTTCGATTTGACGTGTGGGCTGTATGTTTTGCTTAAAGCAAATTTAAACAATTAAAGAAAGCAATATTTACTCACCAGAAATCACAAACGACTGAAGTCAAAATCCACAATGGCTGCCTTCAATGAGCTGAGAAGCTCGTAATGACCGTAATGGACGCCGACGAATCTGACGAATATCTCAAGCCAGTTAGGGCTCCACAAATTCTAAAATTTTTCAACATTTTTAACCAAATTCACTCCATGTATCAACTAATACAGTATACATCCCATCTGGCGTGGACAACATTCGTAAAATATGGCTGCCTTCTTGGGCACGTAACACGAGATGGAGGGAAGGGTAGGTACGCGGGCTCATTTTCGGAGAAAAAAATAAATATTTAAATATATATCTACAGATATGTTTTGGTCTCATTTTATTCACTGAATGCCTACATTTATTACACAAATTCTCTCGCGGTGTTTTGCAATCATCCAGAAAGTGCATTAATTAGGCTTGTCATGTTTGCTATTCATGGCAAGTTGACTACTAGGTCAGCGGTTGCGCAAATCCAACCAATTTGTTACGTCACTTCCGCTTTTTTTGCTAAAGACGTCACATCCGTCTACGCAGTTTTCTGCTAACGCCGTTTTCCCCTCTCTGCAAAAACTCATCCATTGCTTCGCAATGAATGAGTTAAAAAGGTAGCAAAATGCTACTTGCGTGACCAAATATGACAGTTTTGGGAAAGTCCCTTGGCTAGTGTTTTCGTGGATTCACTTTACATAATAATAATATAATAATAACAATAACTTTATTTAAGTGTCTAATGTATTTAGCAGTGTTGTGCTAATTGAGGACACTGTAAATAAATAAACAAATATTGTAAATATAACATAAACTGTTGAGAATCCCAACTGGTGGGAGGCTGACCAGTTGGCTATTTACACAACGCGGTCGAGGGGTTGAACTCGGGACTACCGAGAACAAATCCAGATAGCAGTAGGATGGAGGATTTGAACCAGGGACCTCCAGATTTCAAATCCAGCGCCCTAAACCACTCGACCACGCTGCCTCCCATATTCTTTACGAAGTAAAATTCGCCATGCTGAGAGAGACGATTTCTTTTGTCTGGTGTTCTTATTGTGAAAGTTTAAAAACACAAAGTCTGTTTTCTTTGTCATCCACATCAATAGCAAATTGGTAAAATATGATTGATCTAATCCTATAAAAACCTTTACTACAACTCTACACTGATCATGTAAAAAAAAAAGTTCATAGGCGAGAGATCTATCTCCCGTATAACTTGTTTTTCTCAGGTCTTCATAAAGAAAACAGCAGAACGTAAACCAAAGTTCTCCATACAGGCTTAATATCTTTTCAATGTCAGTCGCGGTCTAAAAGCGAGCGACTTGCCTGCGAGGAATTAACAACTTATGGTAACTTTTACACCAGGGACAACCTAGTCCAGTCCCTGAACTCTCCTTTCTTCCCGCCCCATATTGGGGCTGAACCCATGCGGGCGAAAGAAGAGTCCAGGATAGCTTGCATGATTGGTTCGTTCTGAGCTCAGAACGAACCAATCAAAAATGATCAAAAAAGTACTAGGTCTCAACCACGCCGCTCGCGTCAATGTGTCGCGCAATACCTTTTTCAGCTCGCGCTCTGAAAGAAAACATTTTCTTTGACCTTGATATTGTCGTAAATAGCATAAAAACGTAAAGATCGAAATATGGCTTATCGTGGTCTGTCATTACTCTTTTCCCAAACTTTTTTTTCGTATTGTTTCTGTATGTTGAGCGATTTCGCAAAAGTTTTTTAAAGGAAATTCTGACGCGTACAAGTAGCTCATTCGCATAATGCAGCACGTGCACTTTCAAGTCCGAGTCGGTGCTTTCAATTGTCAACAAATCTTGGCAAAGACTTCTTTCGTTACCTTTGATATCGTGATAAAAAACAAATCGAATGTGGTTTAGCGTGGCACTGGTGAAATTCCACTGATTTGGGACTTATTGCCATGTTTTTAATCAATCTGAATGCAGAAATTGTTGCTTGTATATTATCATTCAGAAATTCGCGCTACAAACCAGATCTGGAAAATACTTCCAAATATGGTTTTTTCCTCCGATTTGGGGGGAAAAAATGGCGGCGTTCTGACCATGCGCATGCAAGTTATCCTGGACTCTTCTTTCACCCGCCCGGGTTCAGCCCCTATATAGGGCGGGAAGAAAGGAGAGTTCAGGGACTGGACTAGGGACAACCAAGAAAATCACTTTGACAACACGCACTCAATGCCGGTCTCCGTTGGACGAAGCATAATAACAAAATCTACCCTCAAGTTAGTTTAAAAATAAATCGAATTTGTGAAAACCCACAGGGTCACCAGAAAAGAAAAGCAAGGAACTGATTTGTTTCAGTAAGGTTGTTCTAATGTTAGTGATGCTGAGGAACTGGGGAGAACCGGCAATGTCAACACTTGATTATCAAGAATGGAAATTTCACATTCGCATCAATGTAATCCATATCCACAGAAAAGGAAGCCGAAAACCATTAATTTCACTTTCATAAAGGAAAGTGTAATTTGTGATCATCTTAAATTAGCGTAAATTACTATTTTGCCGGCACGCAACAGAGGCTTTGGGGCGAGTTCAAGGCGCCCAGTGCTAAGTGGGATCGGCCAGTGCTTAAGGTTGACCGGCCATTGTCTTGCACAGTGTACAAAATCAGTTGCACCAAATGCAGTTTTGTATACTGCAGTCAAACTGAACGATCTCTGAACACTAGGATTACAGAACACAAAAGGGCTGTTTCTATTGTCGACCATGACTCCAAGATCTCCCGTCATGTCCACGAAAACAATCATAAATGGATTTTAACATTGTCAGAGTTGTTGAACAGGAGGCTAACTTTCACAAGGGGACTCTTCTTGGAAGCCTGGATGTCAATTAAGGATCCGCAATCTGAAATGATGGCATCGTCATCCCAAGTGTTTGGCGCGCGTTAATTCTCGCTCTACGTTTTCTTGAAACTTCACGCGGAATTTTCTCAGCGCGCGTTCGCCGCGCCGATTTTTTACTCACGCGCACTAGCGTTAATATTTCAACTGATAAAGGCTCGAGACCTAGCCGAGAAGTCTTAAATGAAACATTAAAAAGAGTCAGACGAGTATATTGCAATCCTACTGTTATCGTAAGTTTACTGTCAAGAAAGTTCTATGTCCTAAACTGAAGTGAGTTCTGCAATAAACATTTTGTCGTTTCAACATGACTTCTTAGCCAACCCAAGCGTTTTCCCTCTCGTAATGTCTAATTTGTTAAATATTGACGTGGCTTTGACAGATTTTCTTTATTTTCCTGCATATCATTAAAAGTTCATGACAGTTAACCCGCGAAAACTTATTAATTGAATGTCATCGTTTTTATTATTCTATTATTACACGAGCTTGCTGTGACACAAAAGCTTCTTTCCAATTTCTTAAACTGGAAAATTTACTGCGATGATCACTCTTCACTTTCATTTACAACCGCAGTACAAATATGAATTATTTCATGCATATTTCACAGAGGCTGACGATATTGCAAAAATAATGACAGTTGATAACATTCGCTTTCCGTTGTTACTTGTGTTTTGTTTTATTTTTTGGGTATTATTTTTCCACCCGAAGCTCTACGCTTTTTTAATTTTCAGTTTTCGAACGTGAATCACTGAAAAAGTGCTCCTGAAAACGGAAACAGGATGATTTAACGGCTAACTTTAGATAATGTTGCGAATTCTAAACCCCGTGAAAATAAAGGCTATCATTGTATATAAGAAAGTGAACACTCTTTTGTTTTGTACTATGCCTAGCAGTGGCAAGAAATATGAAAGACTCGCACGATGCATGATGGTCCAGGTGTAGATAAGAACTAAGTACAGTATTTCCTTTTTATCAGCCGTTGGTACTGTCTTCAAGGCTCGATTTCCACCCGTTTCCTGAACCCGCGTTCCTTATCTTACACCACCTCGTTGGGAGGATGATAAAGAACCGCTCTCTCAAAACAGCTGGAAATCGAGCTTAACTGTCTATTCACCCAATCCTTTTCTCTCACGTGGACAACCTCGATCCCCCACTCGCATCCTTTCAGCCAAAACATACGCAGGGTTCTGTCCTGGTGTACGGGTTCACAAGGGAATAATTTTCTTTGTTTAAGGTGGCTCGAAACAGTTTTCATCTTCCCCGGACTAGTTTTACAAATTCTTTTCCAATTACAGTTTGGTTTATCGTATCGGTGTGAAATTTACCACAGACATAAATAAAACGTCAAAGAATCATTACATTATATTTTTTCCAGAAAACTTGTTACCATGGCAACGATATAACGCATTCAGTTGCGACCCCAAAATCGAAAGCTATCGTGTTATTATAGTGCCCCTGTGATCAAAAAAATCACTTCCTTTTTTTCTTGACACTTGACTGGCAAAATTCTGACCTTTCATTTTTATCCAGAGGCTGTTTACTTTGAGTGTAAGTTTTGGATTTCACGATCCGCCATTACTCACGTTCAAACCTGACCGATTTGACCTCAGAGGGTTGGATCCGGGAAAAGTGACGTCAAAGGCTCACCAGCTTAAAATTTGAGCCTGTGAACGCAGCTTATTAAGAATGCAAAGTGCGAGTTTAAAAGTGTGAAATCCCAAAACTCCCGTGCTGCATATTAATTCTGCAGCGTACACACGCATTGCATTCTTAAACTAGTGAGCCTTTGACGTCATTTTCTCCTCGATCCAGCTCTCTCAAGAACTTAAATTTAGTAATGGCGGATCATT
>JAHPZR010025784.1:0-10990 GCA_019787425.1 Platygyra sinensis
AGTAATCGCTGAATTTTTTTAGTTATTTGAGTGTTATATTGTATAACGTACTGGCTTTCAAACGATGTAAGGTTTTCGACGACATATTCCGTAAAGCGCCGACGAGCTCTTTGCAAAATTTCGCGTAATTACAAGTATTTCATCTCCCAGTTCCTAATTCCTTGGGACAGTTCATCGCACCATGGCTTTATCTTCAGAACTTTCGCACGTTCAGAAACTGAAACGATTATCAGGCTAGCGAGCAAATATTGTAAACAAACATTCCCCTGTTATCGTAAGTTTGCAGTGAAGAGATTGTAACAAGTTTTCTGTCCTAAAACAGAACAAGCTGTAGAACCAATAAATGATTTTCGTCGTTCAATAACATATGTTTTCAGCCAACCCAAGTGTTTTCTGTCTAATATCCTTTTATTATACACATGAGAGTGTTTTACTGGGAACTAAACCACTCGTAGATTCCATACGCCACTTCATCCGGTACCCGAGTGGCGTATTTTCCGGATGTCACCTTTTGAGTGTCGTATCGTTCAATGACGTCACGATTCACGCCTTTTGCTTTTGTTGAATTGGTTTCTCGAGTCAAATCAATCAATCAATCAACTTTATTTAAATGTCGAAAGACCGCCTAGCCAGGGAGAAATCTCCCTTACTAATATGGGGACATTCTAAAATTAAATAAAGATAAATAAATAGTTACTAGATGTACGATAAGATATAAAAACTAATTACAATAAATTACATAAAATAATAAAATTTCTTTTCTTTAAAATAATAACTATATTTAATTTTAAGAAGAGCACAGGCCACAACCTCTGCACCCATCGTCAATTAATTCACTTAAGTTAAGATCTCTTATTCGTTTTTTAAAACTTTAAGGGATTCTGCGTCCCTATTATTCTTAGGAAGTTTACTCCATAATTTGGGCCTAAAAATCTAACAGAATGTTTTTCCATACGTGACAGTATTGAAACGAGGTAACGTTTCGTTTCTCCATATAATAAAAAGAACATAAGACGTTGGCTCGAAGATATGAATTTTATGTTCTCGTGGCAAGAACAATATCTCACTCGTTCACTTCGCTCACTCGTGAGATATTGTTCTTGCTACTCGAACATAAAATTCATATCTTCTCGCCACCGTGTAACATCCTCTATTTAATTAATAATTTCCATTGAATGTCATCATCTTGATTATGCAACACGAAGACTGGCGATGTGGCAAAGATAATGACAGCCGATAAAATTCGCTTTTTTCCGCCACAAGCTTTGGGCTTTTCTCGGTTTTTAAACGTGATTCACAAAAAAACGCGCCTGAAAACGTAATCAGGAAATTATAACAGCTATTTTGAGACGCTCTCTAAAAGCTAACATTGTATATGCATGTACGAAAGTGAACACTTTTTTGTTTTGTATTGTGTAATGCAGCGGCAAGAAATATGAAGAGCGCTATACACGTGTAGGCAGGAGAACCTGAGAACAGTATTTTCAGTTTTATCATCTGTCGTTCATTCTGTCCTTTCGCCAGGTCGTTTCCCTCCGCACTAACACTCTCTCCACCGCCCACCCACCAAAACACTAGCCCCAACCCACCCCCTTGTCCTTTCACCCAAACAAACGCAAGTTTACCAAGGTACAACTTTAGATCTCAGTACGAGAAGGACTTTTCAATTCTAGTTTTCAGGTTTCACATAATCACAACACATACCCCGTTCATCCCATGAGCCACCCTCTGGTGTCTAAAACCAACATGAAGAATAACTCAATCTCGTCCTCATAGTCCAAACTAAAGCCTCCCTAAATGACGACAACATTCGCTTTCCGTTGTTATTCGTGATTTTTTTAAATATTATATAATTTGTTTCAACCAGACGTTCTGTGCTTTTCTCAACTGTTTTTAAAAACAGGCAAGATTCAAACAAAAAGTACGCCAACTTTGGTCGCTGTTTTTAATTCTAAACCCCGTTAAAATTAACGCCATTATTGTATATAAGGAAATGAACACTTTTTTGTTTTTCTCTATGTATAGTAGTGGCAAGAAATATGAAAGAGCGCTATGCAGGATTCGTACAGATGTAGATAGGAAAACCTAAGAACAGTATTTCTTGGAGCTGTCCCTTGGGAGATTTTAATTGACGTGTTAGCCTTCTGAGGCAATGGCAATGGCCAGTACGCCAGCGTACTGGACTAATAAAAAAATGCCGGTCATCTTGCAGGCGGTTTCTCAGTTGTCTCTCTCCCAGGCTCCTCGCGGTTTCGGCGCTCTTTATCGCGGCTTTCCCGCTTTCCTAGCGCCCTCAAATTGCTTAAAACCCGCCAAGCTACGCAGGCTACGTAGCAGTGAAATCGTCCGAGAAGCGGAAAACTACGTAGGTTTAAACAGGTTTGTATTTAAACTACCGTGATTATTTTCGCTCGGCGGCATTGGTATTATGTTGTTCCAGTTTAGACTTCTTCGTTCTCCAGACATTTTCTGAAACCATACACGCCTCGTGAAGCCAAAAAGAGGAAATTTCGAGGTCTATATTGTCTACATCTACATCTCGAAAGCTTAGGCTTGCGATGAAACAACCAGATCGAGAACGTATCGCGTGCGCAAATAAAATAATCACACCGCAATAGGCCTCTTGCACTAAGAGGTCACGTGACCAATGCCCTCTCTTAAACAATGAGTTGTAATCCTGCTGATGCCAAAATTGACAGAAAAACATAAAAATTAATTTACACACAAAATTTGAGAGGAAACGCATTAAAGGGAGATATTTTATGGCACTATGATTTTTCAACAAATTAGTATGATTTGTATGGGCCGCCATGTTGGAGGGCATACTCTTGCCCTCCAACATGGCGGCCAAAACTACTTTTTGTTTATATCTTGTTAGATGTTTGTTAGCTACGTTCACATGTGCTATAAACGTTACCGCATCATCTTTTCAACATTTCCTTTCCTTTTCCTTGCAAAATTTGTATCAGAAAACGGTAATTCATAATTTTAAAAAATCAAGTTTTGGTCACGTGACCAACTACGGACTTTCTCATTTTAAGCAAATGGTGCGGGTTTGAAAAATCAAATCACTATTATTTTGTTTAGGAGATGACACACTAATAGTGTTTCGAAGGGAAAATCACGTAACTTTCATTTCATAAAAAATGATGTCACATGAACCTCTTAGTGCAAGTGGCCTATTCACATTACACGTGACAACTGGAGGTGAATTTTAATTAGAACTCTCAACGCGCCGTAAGAGATATCATGAGATTCCAAAACAGTTATATTCTCTTTATCGAAAAAAAAGTAAAAACGCGCTTTTTTCTCCATTCTTTCTGCAAATTATTTTTCTCACTCTTCTCAATTTAAACAGCGAAAAAAAGGTTTTTTCGCATTTTTCTGTAAAAATCCACCTATACCATGATACCTTAAATAGTCCTCGTGACAATTGCGCAGATTTATTATTTTCTTAATTATTAATTAGAAGAAATACTCCTTCAATGCACTGAACTGGTAACAACGTAAACTAGGTAAACATATGCAGATGGTAAATAAAGATATCAAAAAAAAAACAAAAATGCAGATTCCGCTTTTGGACTTCAGCCCCATCGTATATACCATGATATTTTAATTTTATCCTTGTTTGTTTCTAAAGTGTTTAGTCTAGAATTTAATGAGCAAACTTGGACGTGTCGTTTTCTTGTGTTCATTTTGTTGGGCACTTCGTACCGTGTTACATAACGCGATCGGCATTTGGTCAACATGACTACAGTGAATTTGCCTTTTTCGCACGTGCTCACGGACCGTAGCATATCTTGTTCTTTAAAGCGTTTTCCGTTCGATATCCTGCACAGAATTTAAGTTGTATCGTCTGTGGGATTTCTTACTAGTTGTTCTTTAAGTTTATTTGTCATTTATTTTATTCTTTCTTAGTTTCACCGTTTATGAAGAGTCAAATGCTTTCGATGCCACGAGGTTGTGATGTTTACACGAGTGGAGATTAAGCTTACAAATGTCAATAGACCTTTTTCGCTTGTACATTTTGTTTTCCCAATACAGATCATGTGATGATACTCAGGAGATTTGATCCTTTGTCTTGTTCATTAAAAAGAGTACATGCAGACATATTCATGCTTGCATGTACCCTTTTTAATGAACAAAACAAAAGTCCAAATCTCCTGAGTATCATCACATGATCTGTGTCGGGAAACAAATTGAAAAGCGAAAAAGGTCTATTTAACGCGTCGAATTATTGTGCGGACATAACATGAGGAGAGATAAAAAATTGTTCAGCTTGATTTGAAACTGATTGAAATCGAACCGTAAATATGTTTGCCTACTCTGTATAGCAGTCGCTAAATATTTACAACCAGCGCCTTCGATTTAATAACTGGCATGGAAAATCGCGTTTTCTATTCCCGAAAACATAATCTGTATAAAATGTGCTATGAAGGTAGACTTTTTAAAGCTTCATTGATCCTAAGGAAGGTGAAAACACATTGTTGTTCATTCTTCTTCTAGAAAATGAAATGAAATCTTCATAGAAAATGCTCATCTTCTAATTTCTCGGAGAACTTGAGATTCACGGATTTCCGGTGTTTTCAGTTTCCAAATTAAGCGAACACAATAAAATGAACTTGACTCACTGGAATTTTATTCCATGCAAGGAATACGAGCTTTTGAATCAGAGTATTTCGTTTCTACGTTGGCGTGGTAAGTATAACTGATTTGTGTTTTATTAATCTGTATATTAGCAGGTCTGCATGAGAGTGCGGGAATTTCAGTTACTAGTCACATTTTAGGTGATTTCTCAGCGATTGGTTCAAATTTCAGCCCATTTCTCGACAGTTAGTGAATTTGGCAGATCGCATATCTTAGCTGTCAATTCAAAATCGCGTTATTTGTCAGCTGACAGTTCAAAATGTTTGATCAATTCTCAACTATAATTTAAACCTCTTCCAGACCTACTATTTACCATTTAACTCACGTAGAACTAATATAATAAGCACTTAATGACTGGCCACAAGGGAAACAGTGAGTTTTGTTTCCCCGAGACCCTCAATGTTCCCCGAGGCGAAGGGGTAGAAAAAGCAGCTCCGAACAATTAACAATTATTGGACGAGGTCGAGCAAAATATCGTAATTTGTCAGTGGCGAGCTGATCAATTATTTGCTGAAGCCGAAGGCTGAGGCAAATAATTGATCGGCGAGACACTGACTAATCACGATATTTTGCGACAACCGAGTTCAATAATTGTTTTATCATTCGATCACCAAGTTTGTTTTCATATTTTAATCACTTCCTGGCAGCTCAGGAAAGCGATCAGCCATTTTTCTCTCGAGAACGTGGTTCCTATTACGCATGAGTCAGAATATTATTTGCAGCAAAACACGTTTAGACGGTACTACGCATGAGCAGACCATTATTTGTAGGCAGTTTGCAGGTCACGTGGTGGGCTGTCGGCCAATGGAAAGGAAGAAAAAACTGCATCGAATGATAAAATGATTTACTTGACGCCATTGCATACACTGCCTGCAGTCGCAAAATTGAGCGGCTGCCAAAACCAACTTGTCCTATCGAAAAATCACGATAACAGTCTCTTTCTTCGTAGCTAACAAAAATCATAGACAGTACTAAAGTTGCTTTGGCGTCTTCTAATGCTTAACTCAAGCACTTTTAGTTTGATTTGATCAGGAACAGCATATTTTGTTGTAAATTACCCAAATACTTTCCTACCTGGCGACAGCGATCGACGAGCGAGTTGACGAACGTGGGCAACCCATTTTTGGCGCCAAACCAAAAGCTTGGAGACACAAAACGTTCATATTTTCCCTTTCGTTAATCTGCATGACATGTTTTTGCGACTATAAATACCTTTTCTTGAATAATGAATGCAGTCTCTAATGAGAAACGCTGTCCTACTTCAATGGCTTTTTAACATCAGGCCGACTGGTACACAAATTTCCCGCGGTTTCAAGGTGCACAACGTGATCACGTGCGAGTCCAAAGTTCAAGTTGTTGTTTCCCTAGGGAGTTAGTGAGTTTTATTCGCCCTAGGGAGTTAAAGAGATTTAACCCTCGGCACGTGACGCGTTTTCCTCCAATCGGAGAACGTATTTGAGTTAGAAGGTATAACAAAACTAGTTAATTTAGTTGCAACGTTTTGGAAGAACTTCATAATACAGTTTCCATTTTAATCAAACTTGATTGTTTTAGACAGTGAGGCTCTAATTGTAACTGTCGCTAGCGCCATAGTTGTTTGTTGCTCAATATTTTTGTCGCTTAGATCAGAGTTTCACTTTCTAGCGCTAAGTTTAAAATAGTTTTGTCACCGGGCGCAAAATTTAACTTTCGGCTTTCCGTTGACGGAGAGTCGGTTCCATTTTCGCTCAATACTTTAAGTTATTTCAGTCGCTCGCTTCAGACTTACATTAATTTGCAGCTCGATTCAGATTACTAATTGAAAGTATTTTCGCCGGGTTTTCGTGAACTTTTTTGGGTCACTTCTATGTCGCTCTGTTCGATATTATTTTAACCTCTAGCAAGTCATCAAAGGCAAACAGGTCATGTCTCTTCTTATGGCTAAAATTTGCATAAACATGTCTGCCCTGAGGATCATTTCTTTAATAATCAGCTATTCAGCTCATGCAGTGATTTTCTACATTCCTCTCTTCATATCGAAGATAAATCATCGCGTGGGTACAAATATTATTAATGTAACGCCACTGCGCTAAGTATTTGCAAATTTTGTAAATCAGTGTCCAGTGCTGTTAACCTTTTTTCAAATCACACAGATTAAATACATGAAAGGGAAATAACTTTTTGGGGGTATGTAAATATGAATGGTCTTTGTTATTCATATTCATGAAAATATACACCCGACATTGATGCTTAAGCTTTCTTTTATTCTGATAAGAATAATTTTTTTTTACAAGACTTACAGAAGAGTGCGTCATGAACGACTTTCAAGAAATTATACAAGCAATCTATATCGCGTCGTTGTTGCCACGTTCCTTTATATGACTGGTCCTGCTCAAAGAGCAATCGAGTTATGCAAAGAAAGCTTGGTTTTACTAAATAATAAAGCACTGAAGAAAGAATAAAATAAATGACAAATAAACTTAAAGAACAACTAGTAAAGAAAATCCCACAGACGATCACAACTTAAATTCTGTGCAGGATATCGAACGGAAAACGCTTTAAAGAACAAGATATGCTACGGTCCGTGAGCACGTGCGAAAAAGGCAAATTCACTGTAGTCATGTGACCAAATGCCGATCGCGTTATGTAACACCGGTACGAAGTGCCCAACAAAATGAAACAAAAGAAAACGACACGTCCAAGTTTGCTCATTAAAATTTAGACTAACACTTTAGAAAAAACAAGATAAAATTAAAATATCATGGTATATACGATGGGGGCTGAAGTCAAAAGCGGAATCTGCATTTTTTTTTTTTTTTGATATCTTATTTACCATCTGCATATGTTTACCTAGTTTACGTTGTTACCAGTTCAGTGCATTGAAGGAGTATTTCTTCTAATTAATAATTAAGAAAATAATAAATCTGCAATTGGTCACGAGGACTATTTAAGGTATCATGGTATAGGTGGATTTTTAAGAAAAATGCGAAAAAACCTTTTTTTCGCTGTTTAAATTGAGAAGAGTGAGAAAAATAATTTGCAGAAAGAATGGAGAAAAAGCGCTTTTTTACTTTTTTTCGATAAAGAGAATATAACTGTTTGGAATCTCATGATATCTCTTACGGCGGCGTTGAGAGTTCTAATTAAAATTCACCCTCCAGTTGTCACGTGTAATGTGAATAGGCCACTTGCACTAAGAGGTCATGTGACATCATTTTTTATGAAAATGAAAGTTACGTGATTTTCCCTTCGAAACACTATTAGTGTGTCATCTCCTAAACAAAATAATAGTGATTTGATTTTTCAAACCCGCACCATTTGCTTAAAATGAGAAAGTCCGTAGTTGGTCACGTGACCAAAACTTGATTTTTTAAAATATGAATTACCGTTTTCTGATACAAATTTTGCAAGGAAAAGGAAAGGAAAATGTTGAAAAGATGATGCGGTAACGTTTATAGCACATGTGAACGTAGCTAACAAACATCTACAAGATATAAACAAAAAGTAGTTTTGGCCGCCATGTTGGAGGGCAAGAGTATGCCCTCCAACATGGCGGCCCATACAAATCATACTAATTTGTTGAAAAATCATAGTGCCATAAAATATCTCCCTTTAATGCGTTTCCTCTCAAATTTGTGTGTAAATTAATTTTTATGTTTTTCTGTCAATTTTTGGCATCAGCAGGATTACACTCATTGTTTAAGAGAGGCATTGGTCACGTGACTCTTTAGTGCAAGAGGCCTATTGCGGTGTGATATTTTATTTGCGCACGCGATAACGTTCTCGATCTGGTTGTTTCATCGCAAGCTAAGCTTTCGAGATGTAGATGTAGACAATATAGACCTCGAATTTCCTCTTTTTGGCTTCACGAGGCGTGTATGGTTTCAGAAAATGTCTGGAGAACGAAGAAGTCTAAACTGGAACAACATAATACCAATGCCGCCGACGAAATAATCACGGTAGTTTAAATACAAACCTGTTTAAACCTACGTAGTTTTTCCGCTTCTCGGACGATTTCACTGCCTACGTAGCCTGCGTAGCTTGGCGGGTTTTAAGCAATTTGGAGGGCGCTAGGAAGCGGGAAAGCCGCGATAAAGAGCGCCGAAACCGCGAGGAGCCTGGGAGAGAGACAACTGAGAAACCGCCTGCAAGGATGACCGGCATTTGTTATTAGTCCAGTACGCTGGCGTACTGGCCATTGCCATTGCCTCAGAAAGGCTAACACGTCAATTAAAATCTCCCAAGGGACAGCTCCAAGAAATACTGTTCTTAGGTTTTCCTATCTACATCTGTACGATCCTGCATAGCGCTCTTTCATATTTCTTGCCACTACTATACATAGAGAAAAACAAAAAGTGTTCATTTCCTTATATACAATAATGGCGTTAATTTTAACGGGGTTTAGAATTAAAAACAGCGACCAAAGTTGGCGTACTTTTTGTTTGAATCTTGCCTGTTTTTAAACAGCTGAGAAAAGCACAGAAGCGTCTGGTTGAACAAATTACATAATATTAAAAAAAATCACGAATAACAACGGAAAGCGAATGTTTGTCGTCATTTAGGGAGCTTTAGTTTGGACTATGAGGACGAGATTGAGTTATTTCTTCATGTTGGTTTTAGACACAGAGGGTGCTCATGGGATGAACGGGGTATGTGTTGTGATTATGTGAAACCTGAAAACTAGAATTGAAAAGTCCTTCTCGTACTGAGATCTAAAGTTGTACCTTTGGTAAACTTGCGTTTGTTTTGGGTGAAAGGACAAGGGGGTGGGTTGGGGCAGTGTTGGTGGGTGGGCGGGTGGAGAGAGTGTTAGTGCGGAGGGAAACGACCTGGCGAAAGGACAGAATGAACGACAGATGATAAAACTGAAAATACTGTTCTCAGGTTTCTCCTGCCTACACGTGTATAGCGCTCTTTCATATTTCTTGCCGCTGCATTACACAATACAAAACAAAAAGTGTTCACTTTCGTACATGCATATACAATGTTAGCTTTTAGAGAGCGTCTCAAAATAGCTGTTATAATTTTCCTGATTACGTTTTCACGGCGCGTTTTTTTGTGAATCACGTTTAAAAACCGAGAAAAGCCCAAAGCTTGTGGCGGAAAAAAGCGAATTTTATCGGCTGTCATTATCTTTGCCACATCGCCAGTCTTCGTGTTGCATAATCAAGATGATGACATTCAATGGAAATTATTAATTAAATAGAGGATGTTACACGGTGGCGAGAAGATATGAATTTTATGTTCGAGTAGCAAGAACAATATCTCACGAGTGAGCGAAGTGAACGAGTGAGATATTGTTCTTGCCACGAGAACATAAAATTCATATCTTCGAGCCAACGTCTTATGTTCTTTTTATTATATGGAGAAACGAAACGTTACCTCGTTTCAATACTGTCACGTATGGAAAACATTCTGTTAGATTTTTAGGCCCAAAATTATGGAGTAAACTTCCTAAGAATAATAGGGACGCAGAATCCCTTAAAGTTTTTAAAAAACGAATAAGAGATCTTAACTTAAGTGAATTAATTGACGATGGGTGCAGAGGTTGTGGCCTGTGCTCTTCTTAAAATTAAATATAGTTATTATTTTAAAGAAAAAGAAATTTTATTATTTTATGTAATTTATTGTAATTAGTTTTTTATATCTTATCGTACATCTAGTAACTATTTATTTATCTTTATTTAATTTTAGAATGTCCCCATATTAGTAAGGGAGATTTCTCCCTGGCTAGGCGGTCTTTCGACATTTAAATAAAGTTGATTGATTGATTGATTTGACTCGAGAAACCAATTCAACAAAAGCAAAAGGCGTGAATCGTGACGTCATTGAACGATACGACACTCAAAAAGGTGACATCCGGAAAATACGCCACTCGGGTACCGGATGAAGTGGCGTATGGAATCTACGAGTGGTTTAGTTCCCAGTAAAACACTCTCATGTGTATAATAAAAGGATATTAGACAGAAAACACTTGGGTTGGCTGAAAACATATGTTATTGAACGACAAAAATCATTTATTGGTTCTACAGCTTGTTCCGTTTTAGGACAGAAAACTTGTTACAATCTCTTCACTGTAAACTTACGATAACAGGGGAATGTTTGTTTACAATATTTGCTCGTTAGCCTGATAGTCGTTTCAGTTTCTGAATGTGCGAAAGTTCTGAAGATAAAGCCATGGTGCGATGAACTGTCCCAAGGAATTAGGAACTGGGAGATGAAATACTTGTAACTACGAGAAATTTTGCAAAGAGCTCGTCGGCGCTTTACGGAATATGTCGTCGAAAAACCTTACATCGTTTGAAAGCCAGTACGTTATACAATATAACACTCAAAGAACTAAAAAATTCAGCGATTACTAAGA
>JAHPZR010025787.1:0-2500 GCA_019787425.1 Platygyra sinensis
TTTTGCTGAACGCTGAGAACACGGCGGACCACAACATAAAACAGCCCCGCACAATAAATTGGAGTACCTTTAATTTTGAACTGACAGATTTCGAGACCAAAAGTAAACGGTTCAACATGAAAACCGTCACGTAGATGTTTTAAAATATCGTATTCAAACCTACGGAGGAAAGTTTCATCTCAAAAAATTCTACCCATTCTCGAATTATGTGCGGGGCGATCACAGTTTTCAGTTTAAATTTGCAACCCGAAAAACAGTCCCGAGTCTACTTGCAAAATCCCTTGAAAATCGCTTACGTACGACGTGGGCCATGCAGCCAGTAAATAATTTATACTTGAGTTCTCATTTTGCGAGAGAGAGTATTGCCTTTAGATATTTTCTGATACACGAATAAATGCTTCATCATGCATAGCTGTCTAATGTTTTCCTATGGGGAAGAACACAATACATTCATTACATTTGCCAATACACGAAACAGTCACCTTACCATGTGTTCCATACAAATAGAGATTTCTCCATCGCTGTAAAAGGCGCCGTAGAATCCAACGATGTAAGGAGAGTTGCAATCGTGTAAAACTTTCAGCTCTCTAATGATCTGGTTCCGAATAGAGGGCTTGATTTCTAAGTGAATTAGCTGCAGACGAAAGGAAACATAGGTTCTTTGAAAAAATGTACAAAAATAGTACAGAAATTCCTGGAGGTCGTAAACTCCTCAAAATAGGTGCACAACATATTTGAAGGGAGAAATAAGGAGTCCCTGAAAGGAATCAGGAGAATTAGCTATGCATAACATCACGTTCAACTGAAAAAATATTCGGTTGGGAATTTAATTGGGTTCCAAATGGTATTTTTGTTCCCTCACCTTTCGAGCCATTATCAATCCACTGGGCTTATGCAAAACCTTCGTAACAACGCCACCATTTCCAGCGCCTAGCTCGGCCAATTTATCAAAATCTTCTGCGTTTAACTCGCCAATTTTCCTCTTTTCGGCTAGAAACGCTTCTAGTCTTTCGCGCTGTAACGAATCCAGTTCAAGTTCATCGAATTTCTTTCGTATCTCCTCCACTTTCTGCAAGCCGATCCCAGCGGCATCATTACTGCAAAACAACAGAAAAAAGCACCGTACAAAGGGCTTATATCGTGCACGATGTTGACGGCCAGTGACTTAAAAAAGGCGGATTTGACCTCAGAATGAGAAGAAAAAAACAAAAACCGGCCATTTACTTACGGTTCGGGCTGCAGTGGATCAGGAGACGGAGTAGACGGGGTTATAGTCAAATTCAGTTTGTTCAACTTATTCTTCTTCGACATCGCGGCTTGCTAGCGGCACGATGCTCGCTTTCCACAAGAATGTTTCAGAATCTCTACTTTCTACCAATCACACGAACATTCCGCATTGCACAACGGAAACGTAGTTTGCAGATCTTACCATGTATCAATTTTTTTCTGCAAAGAGTCTCGAGACCCAGGGCGACGAGCAAACGTGAAATAGACAATAATATTTTTCAAGGCAAGTTCCCCTTTCTGAGCCTACGATATATTTGGTCAGTGCTATGGAACCGTGCTACAAACCATCCCACGTCTTCCACGTTGTGTAAAATTTCGTTTTGTGTGCATTTGGAGCGTTCTTTGCATGGGCAAGAAGGAAGTTATAATCTACATCTGCTTTAAAACTCTCTAATACTTTTCAGCATCAAGAGGAGATAAATAAATAAATAAAATCATACAAAAACTAATTACTTCAATAAAAAAACACAAAGTCGAAAAAATTTCTAAAATTCCAAAAATTCCAATAGACAAAGTCTTCTCCTTTCCATCCATTATTCCGAGATAAAGATTGTTGGATTTCGGAAACACTAGTAAACTCGCTTTTATAAATCTTATGCCTCTTATGGCCGACCACATCAATGGTCTTCTGGCTGCTACCTATAAATTTCACACAGCTAAAACTGGAATCATGTCTCCGAAAATTCTGGATACGTGTAGCCTGACTAAGAAACCGAAACTAAGGAAGTAGTTGGGAAGTTAAATACACATCTATATTTATCTCCGCTTACGCTATCTCATTCTTGAGGGGCATGAGCAATGAGGAAGACGGTATTTATACTTTCGGCCGCGGTAATACAATAAAATAAATTTTCCACGACAATCTCGATCATTTTCTCTTGTCTTACGGCGTCACCGAATCTCTGGCGCAAAACCCTCCTCCCTACTTCCTAAAAGACTGGGCAAATGGTCGTGCATCTAGATTTTGCTCGTGAAAGAAGAGGTAAATTTCTTTAGTATTAATGACTCTGCGGTTTGCTTTTATACCTGCGACTTTTAAATTGCCTATGAAGTGAATTCTTTTAGTTGCTTTTTAAGGCCACTTGCAATGTCTACTTTAACGAAACTGGCAAAAGCGAATAATGTTATTTATAAATTAAAAAAGAGAAAAATCCGACTTTCTGCCACCCAAAGTCAGCTCATGATCAGTATGGCAAAACAGTGGGTCTAGGGC
>JAHPZR010025787.1:10000-34479 GCA_019787425.1 Platygyra sinensis
TAAAGAAGAAACTCAAAGAAAATTCAACAAAACGGCTTCTTTAGAAGCCACCAAATAATAAAAAAGAAATGACCAACGGTTTAGTTCATTATCAATTGCAATTCTCCTGTTATTCCTTTTTCTCGTTTCAGACACAAGTTGTTAGTGTCTAACATAACAATTACAATTTCCTCAAAAGTGATCGGTGCATAAATTAACTGCTGTATTTTGCATGCTCTAATAATCTGCAAAGCTGTATTATAAATTGGCTGAATACTTCCAGGAACACCGGAACATTCCGCCTGTGTACAGCCGGCTGTACACAGGCTAAGATATAGTTTTCCTTTTGCTTTGAAGCGTTAAAAATGCAAGGTACTCAGTAATGTAAGAAATTCAGTCATCTTCCAGCTGTTCGTAAAGGAGAATACGAAAATAGAAAACCCATTTTGCTTTAAAATGTGTTAACACGTTCATGAAGATGACAAAAATGAGACAGTCAGCGTGTCCGGGTTGTCATGTTAGGCAAAGGCAGCAATGTCTGTGTTGAGTCAAGGAAAGAGTCTGCAGAGCCAGCACACGATGAAAATTTAACAACCATGATATCTCTGAAAGATTTCAAGACATATTTGATGAATAAAACAGATGCCACAGTTGAGGGTGATTACGCAAAATGAATAGAGCTTTTAGGCAAAAACAAAGCAGCTGTCCCGGCACCAGGCTTTGATAAAAAAGCTCGTATGGTATATAAGGAACGTCCCCATCTTGTCACGCCAGGGAAGCAAAAGGGAGAATATCGGTGTGAGAAAAATTGTTTACATTTCAATGGCGTACGAATTTGCTCCCAAACTGTTGTGAAAGCCCAGCGAAATGGGAGTTGCTTGATTTTCTTATCCACTACAAATAGCCATGCGCGAAGAGAGACATAAATCTTTCATTGACTGTCCGAACAGACATGCCAAAAAATCCTGGTAGAAAGAGTGGTGTCCCTTCCACTGCGGGAAGATCAAGCCCTATGCTGGCGATCAAAGGACGCGTGAAGCTTTTACATTCTCAAAACAGTATTCCTAATGTAAATCCCTTCCGTTTAAGACAATTGAATTTCCGAATAAAAGTTTGTCAAGGATGTAGGGGATCACTTCCGTCAATATTAGGAACAGTTACAGACACAACATTTGATTTCTTATGTTCAGGAAATAACCCTTTACCCGGAGTGGAAAGCCAAGTCGTGAGCTCAACAGAATCGGAGTCAAAAAAATCAGAACGTTTCAATTTCTCCCGATTCCGTGTGACTCTGTCACTTACGATCTAGTGAAAACTAGATTGTTGGAGTCGGAAGCAGAAGTGGAAGAACCAACCAGTCACAAGGCCCGGAATCGAGCATTTTGATTGGTTTATAGACCCTTTAAATAAATGGCGCCTAAATTTGAATAACAATACTTGGTACATCCTTAGCCTCACATGCATGTGAAATTTCTTTTGTCTTGAAACATGAATGTGAGGCTAAGGATGTACCAAGTATTGTTATTCATATTTAGGCGCCATTTATGCAATGGGTCTATTCTTTCACTTCTGCTTGCAGCTCCAACAATGGTTCCAACAATGCAGTTTTCACTTGATTATTTGTGACAGAGTCACAAGCAGAATCAGTGTCCTGCGCCTGACTCTGTCACTTTGATTTTCACTAGATCGTATCACTCTACACAGTTTCATAAAAGTCCGCTTATGAATCCGTCACTGGTGAAATCCATCCTTTAAGTAATCCAACCACCAATGGAAATTTTCTCAGTTTTAATAACAGGCAAGTTCTGAGTACCAGCACCAGAATACACATGTGTTGGTACCTGCTTACTTTCAAATTATACAAAGAGACATTCACTTCAAAATGTTCTTTTCTTCAACCCTTCTGGTCTCTTGTGGGGGGCCCACTTAATCAAATTTAATCCAAAACCTAACAAAACCCTGATTTTATCCTATACCATGAACAATATACCAGTATTCTGCAAAAGTAAATATAATGTATCTTAGTCACTATTATAGGAAACAAGAAACTGTACGAAATTATGTACTTTGAAAAAACTTACTGATTAAAATGTTTCCAAAAAAATATTATTTCTTCAGAGATCTCTTTGAAAGGCACTGAATAAATAAATTATTTGTTACTATGAATTAAATATTGATTACAGTAACAATAAAATACCATCAACGTATTTCAAAATAAGCTACATATAAGACAAACAAATGCTGTTAATTCAAGATTTCAGACAAAATAAAGAAAAATTTCACCAAGAAAGGACCAAATGTAATTAAAACAATTTTCACAAAAAATGCAAACATGTTAGGAATCAAGCTGTTGATCATCAAGAAAGTTTTTTGAATGAAATGCACCAATAAATAAAAATTACCATCCCTTCCCCCATCAAGATCTACTGGACATACTGTGGGCGGTTGTATTTTTAGGCAACACACAGTCAAGCCATTAAAAATTTATGGCCATGTAAAACCTAAATGTATGAAACTTGTACATGGCAAAATTTTACATGAAAGAAATATAAAGTACATCTAGTGAAATATTATGACATCACTACTAAAATGTTACTTAGGCGGTTCAAAACAGTTTCCGGCACATGAATTTTGATGGGTCATTACAACCACTTTTTATCACTTGATGCTACAATCATGGTATCAGAAAACTGCCAAATCATTGGTGAACATCTGAACCCTACCTACAGGATTTTTTAAACTTCGCCAAAAATTGCATCTTATCATTTTTCAATTATAGCTTATTGTTTTTGAATTATAAGTCCCTAGAGCTGTAATTAAAGGTGCTTTTAGCAGCTCACACTTTTTCCATGGTAACCTATTGTGTTACTAAAATGATAACAACATGCTCACCAATGGTTGGGCAGTTTTTTGATACCATGATTGTAGCATCAAGTGATAAAGGGTGGTTACAACAACCTATCAAAATCTAAGTGCTGGAAACTGCACAGTGACAGTTTAATGGTTTAAAAAGTTTAGCGTAAATAATGATTTCAATTTTGTTGTTTGTAATCCATGTTTATCTTCTCCATCCTTGTTCCTTTTACGCTTTATTATCTCTTTAGAGTTTTTTTATCTTTGTAAAGTATTATTTTCAGCTTTCTTTCAATTTAAAATTTTGTTGATGGTCAAAATAACTCAAACTACCATGACTTCGCTCTATTAAGGTGAAGGGAAACCTGTGATCTGTTAAATGAAACAGCCGAAATACCACAAAACTCAGAAACAGATTGTCTCTAGAAAGAAGCAATAGAATTGTTTCTACTATCTTGGTTTAATTGTGCATGCAATTGAAATTAAATATATATCTGTCTATACAGAGATTTGTATATAATATTCTATTATTGTAGACTTGAACTAGATCAAAAACATGACCTAGTTCAAGTCTACGTATCTATTCAAAGCTCTGGTAAACCCATTGAGCCACTTATACGGTCACTTTATAATCTATTATTATGAACATTTAAGGTGGCTCAAAACAGTTTCCAGCACTCTCCGAGACGTAGATTTTGGTGGGTCAGTATAACCACTATTTATCAATTGATGCTACAATCATGGTATCAAAAAAACTGCCCAATCACTGGTGAAACACCATTTCAATCAAAATTTTGAGATAGTTTTTGGACGAGAAGGTGGTCTACGTCTTTAGGCCTACGTCTTGTGCATATCTCAGGCGCCATTGAGCTGATCACTCTGATCTAGGCATCATTGGAAAGATCTTTTCCTCCTGCAGAAGTTGAGTATAGATGATGCCAATTTTGGTCAAAAATGATGACGTCAGAAGCGGAAGAAAGGCCAAGGTTCGTCACGGCGGTTACGGGCGGCACAGGCGTCAATGGGTTAAAGACTATTTGAATGTACTGAAACTGTTTCTTTTGTCACCTGTCGCTACTGATGGCATGGATGGAAAGAGATTGAAACTTGAAAGAATTTGCCAATTTTTTCAAGTTTTGATGCTACATGTTCCAAAAATCCTCAAGAAATTTGTTATGGTTAGCCCTCTCTGATAAAATTCATTTGATATCTTTGTCATAGCTTTACAGAAGCATTTTGTTCGAAGTAATGATTTTAGCACAGAATTGACCTAAAAAAGGAAAATCCTCGTGACACTGCTCCTTTCAGCGGTTATATCTCAAAAATGACACGGTGAATTTTTTGCTTATTATAGAATTCTGTTAAGAAAGATAAGATTCAACTTTTGGCAAAGTTTTAAAAAATCCTGTACATGGGGTTCAGAGCTGAACGTCTTTAATTTTCTAAAATTTAAGGTGGCTCTGAACCCCATGTACAGAATCTTTCTTAACAGAATTGTATGCCGTTTTTGAAATGGAAGTGCTGAAAGCTAAAATTAGGGTGTTCTTAGCAGGTCATAGTGTTGCTATGGAAACATATAGTGTAACAAAAACAATAGCAACATGTTCACCAGTGATTGGGCAGTTTTTTGATACCATGATTGTAGCATTAATTGATAAAGAATGGTTATAATGACCCATCAAAATCTCTGTCTTGGAAAGTGCTGGAAATTGTTTTGAGCCACCTTAAAGCAGAGTAAACCTGTAACCTAACTATTCTTACAACCAAATTGAAAGGAAAAACCCAGGATATGCACTGAAAGTAAACATACTAAGTATTGGTCAAATGCAATATCCTTTTTGGACATTTGACTAGTTATTGCGTAACAGGAGATGGGGCATTTCAAGTGTCCATATGGCCAACAGCATTTTTGTGGTGTTGGTATCTGTATAACATCTATAAATGTACCCAAACCAAAAAAATTGATCCTTTTTAGCCATAAAATCAAGCTTTAAATTCTCAACTTCATTGGCCACGCCCAATGAAGTTGACTGAGTAATGAAAGATTGCTGACAAATGTCACTTCAGGAACATCTCAATGCTTCATACTTTCAGTTTGCTTCCTTGACAACTGCACTGCTCCGCCAACTTCCATTTGCTTGTTTTTTGTGAACAAAAACTCCTCAGCACTACTGAAACAATGTAGTGACCTGAACTACACTGTAACAGGATTTGGCACTTCCTGACATGATATCATTCAGAAACACAAACTCTTTTCTTTGCACTGACTCACCGTCAACTTCATTGGGCGTGGCTGAAGTGAGATCTTAGAAAACTTAGCTACATCTTAAAGATTTAAAATGCTGGAATCCAATTTTATCTTTGAATACCTTTTTGCACATCATAGAAAAATCAATTCTACAAAAACCCTGTTGGCTGTATAGACACTATTCTTAGCATAGGGCATGAGAATAGAGGATGAAAATTTAAACCAAAACTTCAAAGTTCCAATTTTGGAAGTTGGAGCTTGAAGTCAGAGCACATGACAGAAACCATAATTTTTACATTTTAGGTTATTTGGTAAACTGACCATGTCTAAGAATGAAAATATTGTTCTCTATATAATCACTCATGATCTGGAACAGTTGCTAATGCATCTTCTTCAGAACGGTTGACTGAAACTACCTTGGGCTTTTCCCTGTGCGTGTTTACAGCAGGGATCTTCAGATCGAACTTCTCCACACGGCAACCATATGCCACTGGGGTGAGCTTTACGACAGTATGTAGAGGCACTCGCAAATACGGCAGCTCTTCAGAGTTGTGATCAAGGAAGTAGGCTAACAGGCACCGGGCCACTGCTTGGTGACAAATGACCAGGACATTATGCTGCCTTTCAAGTTCCATGATAACTGGCTCTAAGCGGGCAACGAGATCTTCATAAGACTCCCCTCGGACATACCGGTAATGAAATTTATCCTCATCTCTTCTGGCAAAATCCTCTGGAAACTGCTCTTGTATTTCCTCATACGTCATTCCCTCACATACTCCAGCATCAATCTCATTGATGGCCTTCCATTTTTCAACTGGTCTGTCAATGAAACTAGCCGTCTGGTTGGTTCTTTTTAATTCACTTGTCCAAACTTTGAGGTCGGCTGGCATGCTCTCTTTGACGAAGTTCCCCAGGACTTTACTGTACTCCCAGCCCCTTGGAGTGAGATCAGAATCCCCACCGATCCTCCCCTGCAAATTCATGATGCTTTCACCATGTCTTGACAAGTAGATGGCTCTAGGGGTGATGTGAAGATTCATTATGTAATACACTATCCTACTCTGCAAGTAGCCTTCCACTTTATTCATCAGAAACCTCTTACCACCATCGATCACTTTAAGAAATGGCATATCAAAATCATGATCCAACGAAATTGGTTCATAATAATCATTATAATGGTTGATCCGGGCTTCGAAATCTTTACAAGCTTCTTCTGAGGGGAACCCCTGATAGTCGGGCGAGTTGACTTTCACTTCTAGAATATTGGAACGTATGATCTCTTTATCGTCGCAAACTGACTCGACGAAAAAACCCTTGAAGCCATGGGTTTCGAGATGATCAGTGACTTCGTTCTTCTTGCTCGAGTGGTGTTTGTAGCATCAAAGATGGCTACCTGTCCCTTATTGTTCAACATTTCGTAATGTCTTCAAGAGCTAGTTCAGCGCACTTTTCGCGTACGTTCATACCATCAGCATTACTCGGATCGAAGAAGGAGTGCTTGCAATGAGCGCCGGCCATCTCACGACGATATTCACCAAGGTTAAAAACCTTCGTGTTCACACCGATCCAGTTGAGGTAGCGAGCAAGCTTTCTGGAGACGTAGGTTTTGCCTCGAGCCGGCAAACCCACCATGACTATGCAAGTGGGTACAGTGTACAATAGGAGGACACGAGCCGGATAAAGAGAAACGATTCATTTTGGCAACTGAAGATATTATACTCTGAGAATATTATATGAATTTCAGGTAGTATGAATGACGCTTTGCTGTGATGATAGGTTATTATCTCAACCATCCAGAAAATTAGATGCAAGTGAACTTTGACAAATAGTTCTCGGCCAAAGTCTTGACCAAGCTTCTAATGTAAATAGGATCGAAAGTTGCGTAAGTTGACCAATGAAGAGGTGTCTTTTGAACCAATCACAAGATAGTAGGTAGTATCCTGACCAATCAGCTTTGAGAAAAATAAACCAATCACAAGTGTAGGCGCGAACTTATAAATCGCTGGTAGCGTTGCTTTCATCATTTCCTTCTCTTGATCCTAGAGTTCTGCTGAAGTTTCGTTATCAATGGCTCGTACCAAGCAAACGGCGCGTAAAATCCCTGGAGGTAAAGCACCTCGTAAACAGCTTGCAACTAAGGCTGCAAGGAAGAGTGCCCCAGCAACCGGTGGCGTAAAGAAGCCACATCGTTACAGGCCAGGAACTGTCGCTCTTCGTGAAATTCGCCGGTACCAGAAGTCCACCGAGTTGCTGATCCGCAAGCTGCCTTTCCAGCGTCTTGTGCGCGAGATTGCCCAAGACTTCAAGACCGACCTTCGCTTTCAGAGTTCAGCAGTGATGGCCCTTCAGGAGGCCAGCGAGGCTTACCTTGTTGGTCCTTTTTGAAGATACCAACTTGTGCGCCATCCACGCCAAGGACGCTGTCACGATAATGCCGAAGGATATTCAGCTCGCGCCCGCCGAATTCGCGGAGAACGCGCGTAAACCAACGTGTCAAGAAACCAAAAACGGCTCTTTTAAGAGCCACCAAATATTACAAAAGTCAATGACCAATAATGAATATTATATTCTGTGGCTATTGAGCTAAAATTTTAACCCACATCACACTTAACAATAAACAAAAGCATATTATACCTTGTTTCGCAATAAATGAGTACAACACCGAGCTCTTACGCGCCCAGACTTCAAAAGGTCCTTTGCTGTCGGTTTTACCTTTACAAGCAGCGCGCTAAGTAGACTTTCTAAAAGCCTCTTACCAATAATTCTTGGTTTCGCTCGAGACGAGAAATAAGGTCAACTTGAGGAAAGTCTGGCGTCGCAAGCTTCTGGTTTTATAAATCCCTGCAGGAGAAGTAAGTCGACCTTCCGATCCACGTACGACTTCATTGCTCGAAGATTTGCCCTCTCCCTTCGCTCGAGGGAGAGAAAAGCGCTCGCAAAGTCTATTACGCGCCGAGAACCAAGACTGGTGTTGTATCCCCATCCGAATTACTCCCAATCCTTTTCTGTGGAGAGCCTCTATAAGAGTATTTTGATCCGGTATAATGTGTAAAACCAGAAGCTAGATTCTAGGTGATAAGCTTGATGGGACCAACTTTTGCTGCGACAAAATTGATACGATGTTTCCCGCCATTAGTTTCCAGTCTTCTTTGCTACCTGTCTGCAACAAAACAAAATGGCGGGTGGCAGATCGAATAGTGGAAGCAGTAATTTCGTTGTGACCGATTTTTTCGTAATACCAGAATAATAGTAATATATTTTAAGACACTCCTGATGAAGAAAACTCCCATGTCCAGTCGACCTTCCATCATTTACTACCAGCTTTAGTCATGGCAACAAATCAAGAAATATCGCGTCCAGGGTGAGTGAACCAGCTGTGTGTGAGTTATTTCCTTGATCTTGTGTTCTAAATCTTGACGATCAACTTGCTTCTCTGCTATAAGTAAGAAATGAACTGCCTCGCCTTTCAGTTCACCACAAAATCAATGGCTTTTACATTAGATATGGGAACAATCGAATGAGATTATAAGCTTATAAGACATTCTTTCGCATGAAACTAGAAAGTTTCTGATTGATTTAAGCTTAGTTGTTTATTCTTGAATAATTTCCCAGGCAAGGGTTGTAGGATCTCCAAGTGGTGATACCACAGATTGCAAAGGGACCATCATCTAGAAATGCAAGCTGCTATCAGGCTGTCAGCCTTAAACACACAGACACCTACAGGAATGAAAGACAGACTGTTGCAAAAATGTCAACAAGAGTTAGAGGTATGGCTATCAAGGAATTTGCACTCTGTGTACTGCGTACTAGGATATGCTATGTATACAGTGTAGTTACTGTGGGTAAGGATTGTAATTTTGATGATGATAAAATCAGACAGTTTTTAGAACTGTCTGATCAAAAGAAGATTTTACCATAATGCTACTAAAGGGCTATCCAGTTGATGCAAATTACTTTTGATGTGCCTTATTTTGGGAGAGAGGGAAGATCAATATCTGGTTGAATGGTTGTGAGACTATCGATAAGGGTTAAAAACAGCAATTATCAGCAGCAGAGCATTTTTTTTCCGAAAAAATGAACGCTTGATTACAGGTTAAGGGTTAAGTAGCATTCATCGTAAGAGATAAGCTTCACAAATCAATCAGTTAAAAGGTTAGGTTAAAGAAACTGACTGCATATGACTACTTTTATTTATGTTGGCAATGAAAAATAGGTGCTTAAATCTTTGAATTAGTGCTTTCCCTCAAATAGGCACCCCTTCAAATAAGCACCCCTCCTATCAGCCAAAATTTGAAGTAGGCACCTCCCCTCGAATAGGCATCCCCACTTCCTCATTGCATGGATGAGTGCTAAGACAGCAAAGGATGTATAGTTTTGGTTGAATTCAATCACAAGCAAGTGATTCTCGACTCTTTCAAGCACTTTGCATTGGCTGTTGTAATGGAATGGATGGCAGGGAAGATCTGTTGATTTATTGCCCAAAGCCTAACCAATCTTGTACAGCAGGCCTACCATGGCTAAAGCGATTATGTGACGCTGTTTTTTCGTTTTTATGAGACTTCGGAGGTACTGACACGTACATTTATTACAGAAAAAAACATCATACCTGACCACCATTTGGGAAAAATTAAATAGGCACCCCTCCTTCAATGAAGTGCCTCACTCGAATAAGCGTCCCTTGTCTTCTTCAAAATTTGAAATAAGCGTTCCCGTTGCTAATTCAAGGATTTATGGTAACTTCTATTCTATCCCTTGTAGCAACTGAAAAGAGAAAACAGCGAGCTTAAAGCAGAGCTACTCTTTATCAGGTAAGCTGTTTCTAAGCAAAGATAAATGCTAACAAGCTAGCCACAGTCTGTGAAAAATTTTTGTATCTGTTTGTTTCTTCCATTGTGAGGAGAACTGATTAAATTTAACAGTCGAATTGCAAGCTTGATACTTGTAATGTGGGATTGAATAGCTAGAAGAATGCATGCAAGTTTACTTTTGCTTGTCGGAAACAGGAGCTTGTAGTCTATAGCCCTGGCCAAATGGACTTGCAAGTAGTGGCAAGTAGCACTTGGCAAGTTGATCTTGTGTAGAAATCTGCATGGTTGGCCAAACAGACTTGCATTTTCATTTCAAAACCATTTCAAGGCAGACATATCCTGTACTTCATTAGCTGAATAGGCTAATGGACGTCACTGAACTTGCATTGACTTGGGTTGGGTTCTCAAATGGTGTTCTTTCATACACAAGTAGACCCAGTGACGACGACAACAACAATACCTTTATTTCGCCTTGAACATAGATAACATAACGTAGATAAAAAACATTTTGTTTGTACTTGTTAAAGCCTGGAGCTGAAATAATCCTAAGATTTTCTAGCCAATTCCCAACAACTTTTCAACTTTTGTCTACTTGCGATTCTGTTTGGCCGGGGCTTTAGTGATAATCAAACTCAGAGGTTAGGTTGTATGGCAATTGTATTCAGGAATGTATTGAACATTGCAGGTCTCTCTATAAACAGCTTGTGGAGGAGGTGCCATTAGAGAAGTTTGATGAAAGAAGAGTGAACTTACTGAAGTCACAAGTTATACAACTTGAGAGACAAGTAAGGGACTTTGTTATTTTAAAATTTAAAGTTATATTAAGTATGGTGTTGTATTGCTCTGTAATTAAACGATATAAATATTACTAGGTGAGATTTTCATTCCAGCAGTGCCCTTCAAACTGTTTCGAATGAAGGAACTTTGTGACTGGGTGCTACTAAGGTCTTGGTTTCACATTGAAAATTAAAATCAGCTTCATATTTCTTGAAAAATCAACTGTACATGTAGTTATATTTTAATGAAAAGTAAAGGAGAAAAAAATGAGTATTTAAACAGGTATAATCTACTAGCCAAGTTAGTCCTAAAGTCAGAACAAGTAGTTACATGTATTCTTTGGAACACAACTTTATAATTTACAATGTTTCTCAACATCAATATTTGCTTGAAACATGCCATGTTAGAAATTTCGTTAATTCAGATCGCTTATCAGTATCAATATCAGCTACCATTAGAAATATGTTAAGGAAAATATTACATGAATGGAGGTTAAAAGTATTGTTCAGGTCAAGAATTTTTCATGTATATAGTGTGTTCTTCCTGACAGTAAATACCGGGAAAAGAGTCACAAGATTCCATATTTTCATACAATGTCAGAGGAGGAATTAATGCATTCCCACTGAAACTAATCTATCAAAATTTTTCATGATGTTATACGTTTAAAAGTTGCTATGTATCTACAGGTTCTCCTTCAATCCAATGCATTACAAGCCAGAAGGAATGTTTTCCTACAAGTTGAAAATAAACTTTTAAACCTAAAGGAGATCTTGAGGTACATGCTATTGCATTTCTTAATAAAATCAAAATTTATTTTGATTTATGAAATGAAATGATATGATGTGTTTTTGGACGTAGATACTATTTTTACACTGTAGTTGTTACAGACTGTGCTTTTCTTGTACCGTAAACACTGGTGTATAAGCCGCACCTTTTTGCTGAAAACTTTCGTATCAAATCAGGGTTGCGGCTTATCTGCAAGAACATCTCATGTCATAAATTTGCATAAAGGAACACTTTTCAGCGGAAATTTTACAGTCTCTATAGACCTGTGTGGCAAAATAACAAGAACTGCATAAACTGACTATACCACCGGCTTACGTATTGATCATTGCTTTTGCGAGTTTGGTGGCTCCTAAAAGAGCCGTTTTTGATGATTAAACCTTTTTCATTTAAAGAGCTTTTAACCAGTTTAACGTTGCCTTTATTAAGCAGGTGCAAGTCACTCGGCAGGGAATCTCCATTCTGCCACAAAGTTGCTTACAGTGTCGACGATGGCTGCTCACTTCGACAGAAATCGATCCACCACGGGCAAGAAAATAGCATGCTATTCTCGAGTCTTCGTGTGGCAAAGGGCTGACCATTTCTTTGCTGTTCAATAGTTTGACGGCAAATTTGTTAAATTGATTATCAAACTCTTTTTGAAGAGCTTGTGAGTGAAAATAATGTCTTTTTGCATTGAGAAAACGTTGATGTGTCTTGTACTAAAAATCTACTTGTTTCCAGTACTCTCTCTCCTGATCACTAAGCTACGAACAAACCCAAACGTTCATTAGGTGTTGTTGTATGTGATTTCTATTGAGAAATGGACAGGAATGAAAAATAATGGATTAAAAATGCAGAGAAAGATGAAATTTATGTCTAAGTCGGATTTTAATACTATTAGAGAGCTAAATTATAGGTAAGAGTTTAAGTATTCTGTTTTTTAAATGTTAGCGAGTTAATACTCGGGTTGACATGTGCAAGAAACTTGAAAAAACAATGCATGTACATGTGAGACATCTTTATCAAGACTCCACTTTTGATTTATTGTAATTTCTTTCCAAATTTTTTTTTCTAAAATTTGAGTTGCCAAACTCAGGGTGTTGCTTATCTGCAAGTGGGGCTTATACGCTGGAGTTTATGGTAATTTTAAAACCGTTTTTTTTTATTAAGTTCTATTTTAATGCGATCTCAACTAAATTTGTGTTAATTACATATGATGGTATTTAGTACATACTTAGCTCTTAATAACCGAGCTTAGTCGGTCTATATGGGAGAATCAATAGTTTTGCATTTGAGTTGGCAACTTTTTCACTGCAAAACATTACCGGTCTACATCCAGTGTACTTGGGAAAATCTAGACCGCTTTCAAGATCGATTTCAGCCAATCAAATTTGTGAATTTGGTAGTTCACAGTCCTTGTGAGAGAGAGTCACATTTAAGTAACAGTCCAATTGTAAGAAGGGGGCAACCATGCAGCAAGGAATGTAGAAAGGTGCTAACTTTTGCACAACATTGCTATTGTACATCATACTTTGGCTCAATCAGCAAAACTTACCAAAACTTCAGGTAGCTGCATATTTATTGATCAACTCTTTTCATTTCAACAAAATCTCTTCTGAATCTAAATACCACAGTAATCCTATGTGGGGAACATTGAAAAATTGGAGACTTTTATTGTCTTTGTTTACAACTGTTGTGATTGGTCGAAATGTTTACACACAAAGAAAACTACTTTTCAGAATAGAGTTTAAATACATTTTATTTCATAAAGTTACTTTCCATCAGTTGATAAATTCTTGGTCTGAAAACACAACCGTTTCAATGTGGGAAAAGCTTATTGCCGCAGAACAATAGAAAATGGTACAGTTCTTACCTGGATCATTATTTAATACTAATCACACTTATTAGTTGATGAAAATGTCATGTAAAATGACTTTTTTTGCTGAATTTGTTTCAGATGTTATAAATTATTTCTTTGTAAATGCTTCTCGCAGGAGTCTTCACTCAGACGATTCTTCAAATTATATAACAGTAGCACGTGAA
This sequence comes from Platygyra sinensis, assembly GCA_019787425.1. NCBI lineage: Eukaryota > Metazoa > Cnidaria > Anthozoa > Scleractinia > Merulinidae > Platygyra > Platygyra sinensis. The sequence continues at coordinate 23,474 of JAHPZR010025787.1, forward strand.
TATGTGCAGAATTTGGAGTACAAAGTAGAAGGAGCAAGGCTTGATTTATACAAAAACAAAGAGGTACATGTATGTATGTTATTGGAAAATAACAATTATAATATAATTACAATAACTTTTTGACAATGATATTTCTCTGATTCTTCCATTTTCTAAGATTGCAGAAACTGAAGATCTTTCTCTGCCAGCCATTTACATGAGTGATTTTCTGAAACAGCCCAAAAGCAGTGAAGATCAAGCCTTGACATTGCTGGACTGTTGTAGTGGGAAAGTGGAACATCTTAACTTGAAGCATGTGGTGAGGTATTAATGTAGAGAATCAGTTAAACTTAGAAAATTAGTTAAACCCGAGAAAGCATTGCTTTATTTGTCTTTTTATGCAGCTGTTTTGACAAAGGTTGTCCCACAACAGTGCAAAAGTGAACACAGCAATGCTGATGGGTATTATGGGTAGTTATAGTTTGGCTACTTGGTTTAGGTTCATGGTGTTTAGCTAGAAGGAAAGAGAAGACATGAATACATGTGCTTGTCCTGTTTCCTTCTCTTCTGCTGAAATACCTTGGGCTTCAATCGATCAACCGTATAGCCATCGTTACCAATAATAACTTTCAACATTGTCAGGTTCGCTTTTACGCTTTTGTGAGACAACCTTTCTCGAAACAGCTTTATATCACAGTGGATGTCAGATTGAGTTCTTAATAGGTTGTAGACAAAAGTGTTTACCTCAGTGTAAAGTCTACGTTGGAGTTTGCATGGTCCATCCTTGGTAAGCTTATTCCAGTTTCTGTAGCATCAACCAACCAGGAGTATTTCTAATTCCTCCTGGATGGAATGACAGTCCATTGCAGGGTGACCCCCTGCATTAAATTTGCTTGTACATTTATACCTCAGACTAAGGTTATGTGCTGGCTTGATAGGCTGCCAGACAACCTTGCACACAGACTATAACCTATGAGTCCATATGAGGGTGAAAGTTTGTCACCCATAACCTGTTTGCAGTTATACTGGCCCAAAAATTAAAATGTGATAACTCTCTCTCTCCAGTCTAGACTAGAATCCAAGCTCTGCAAGCTGTACAAGAACATGGTGTGTCTGAATGAGATGCTGCAACACCAGCCGTCTTCGATGCCGGTGGTCTTAACCAGTGAACACATATCACAGCCAATCAAAGATAGGTTAGCAGGTCATGTGACAACAGTGACTGACATGCTGAGAGACTGCAGTGAGGACCTATTGTCTCTTTCTGTCCTCTACCCTGCTGCACCATGGGTAAGATTCAGTTGGAGATGCAATGTTTATTGCTAACATGAAGTAACTGTTGTGTTGAAGTTGTCCTCAGGCTCTCTCCTCTTCCTACCCTTCCCTTCATCTCTTTCTTGGGAATAGGAGAAGAGAGATCGTAGGGGCAGGGCTGTGTGATGTTAACATCACCAATGAATATTAGGAGGTTAAGTACTAAGTTGGAGTGAATATGAATGTGAATGTACATGCACCAGGGTTCCACATGTTCTTGGACCAGAGTGTTGTTAGTAGTGGTTCTTGAATGTGGTCTTCCTTTAATAGGGTATCTTCCCTCATGCCTCCTCTTTTCACTGTTTTATCAACTGGAATGGGATGGGCCCCTTTTTTTCCTTCTCTGTGGGGGCTCAGGGATTGCCAGAATTTCCTGGCCATCAGAGAGCATGCAGTCTCCATCATGCACTTTAATAGTGGTAAACGGGCTGGTGCACGATATACCAAGTAAATAGGGAGTGTTGAGTTACGTCACAAAGAACACAACAATGATCCTTATCCTTACACAATAACACAATAGACTTCACACAATGCAATAGAACGAAACAATAGTGCATATATTGACTTGGTATATCGAGCATCACCCGGTAAATGGCTCAGGCACCCAACATCCATTTTCTGAAGCAGTTGTTAAATTTGAGACAAACCTACCTGATGTATGCTGAAAACAAACATTGTGGATCATCAAACTCAATGGGCAAGAATAAAATTATAATTTTCGTTGCATCTTGTTACAGTGATTGAAAAGCAATACTTGGCTGTGTGTGATGTACATGTGTGTAGCTAATGATTATTGATGTATCATTAAGAATACGTTTTGCACATTTCAGCCTCCCCTTAAGAAGATTATCCGAGAAGATTTAACAGAAGAAAATATTATGTCCCACATGCCAGATCTGAGCAGGAAAAAGCAACAAGAGGTACATCACAATCCTGGACCTCATGTTTAAATCAACAGTACAATTTTATTCTTATAGGAACACAGGTAGCAGTTTGGGAGAACAACTGGAATCCTGTGGGTGATTGTACTCCCAGACTTCTGTGAGTACTTCAGTCTACAACTTTACAGAAAAAACAGGGAACATGTTTTCTGCGTCATTTAGAAAAAGAAAGAAAAATTAAAGGAATATAAAAGATAGGAAAACCACTTGTCTAAATGTAATGGGGTAACTTGTCTTGGCAGCCATTACTGACAGGCAATGCTTTGTGTAGGATGTAAGTTGGGTCGTCATGCAATGTTTTGTGTAATGACCCAGCTATTGTGAGAATGGGATATATATTATCTGGAAACACCTTTTTGTACTGCCTAATTAGAAAACACTTATAATCAATTAATTTTTTTTTACTTTCAGGTGAGATCTGTCGTGCAAGGTCTAATGAAATCAATCAGCTACTTAAAGCATGTATTGTCTCTAGAGGTAAGTTGTGAATCCAAAGCTTAGGAAAGTCACATGCTCTTTCCTGTTGACAAACAGGGTGCCTAGGGAACAATTGACACAGTCATAAGCCTAGTACACGAATCTAACCTTGTCTAGTCTCTAGGTCTCTATGCGTGACAGTCAATATTGTCTGGATCACACTTGACAATCCATTCCTTCCATTTAGATTGTATCACAAAAATGAGTTGGTAGCCAGGGCCTTGGACAAAATCGTACAGGAAGCTGGGCGAGATAATTTAACATTTGATGTACTACATGTATGGCTTGGATAGGGTACTGGAATCTCAGTTGTCAGTATTGGCCATTTATAAGCTATCAGTTTAGGTTCCAGCCAACTTTTTTTATTATGTGTCAGTTGTGCAAAAGGTTGATAATGCTATCCACCACATTTAATTGCTATCCAGCAGGTAAGTGTTGACAAAACAAGCCACGTTATCCACTGAATAATAGACCTTTCGAATAACACAGGCTAGAGATCTCAATCTTTGGTCTTTTCTTAGCTGACAGCTGAACGTTTGTGTGGTGAATGAGCAATTCTCAGCTCTCAGTGAAATCCTCACATACCCAGTATGTCTTGTTACGTTTATGTCAACTTTTTTTCCATTCTCCTTTTCATACAGATAAAAATTCTTAAGGAGGAGCTGTCTTTTCATCGGCAAGTTTACGAATGTCAGGCTGAGTATGCAGAGTCGCTGTTGTCTGCAGTAAGGTAATTTTTAAGAGGCAAGACTTCTGAGAAAAAGAAATTTAAATGAGTGTACAGGAGTGAAAATAAGGGCGAGTCATGGGCTCTTATGTGGGAGGATACACACACTGCTTTGCACATGCTTCCTACAACTTGTGCCTTACAGTTCCCTTAGGCTGTACTGAACTGACCATTGCCTCTTCGAGAAAATGAAGAGAGAGCATGGATATTCCTTCATTCAGGGTGTACGGAGAGTACATCAGATGAAGAGAGTAATTTTGTTGTGTTTTGTAATGTTGTTTATTGTAATGCGTACATTGTTTTCTTGCCTCAACAGTGAAGCATACCAAACATTTGAAGGAAACTTGAAAGAACTGCTTTGTAAACCCTTAGAAGGTTTGTTTTTTGTTTGTAAAATTTCGAATAAAGGTATGATTTGAGGTTTTTGAGGAAAATATTCTTACTTCTTGTTTCGACAGAAATTCTCAGTGCTTATGGAAAACTGAAGGATACAGCTTCTGAAAATGACTTGAGGAATTTTCTTTCATCGTTTAAGGATCATGCTGTCCAGGTAAAATTTAACCTGCCTAGTATGACTAGTGTTCCATAAACTGGTCATAATGCGAATGTTGTGTGACAACCATCAGTCACATACTGTAGCATTAATTACAGTTTCAAATATATCATATTGTACTATGATAATGAATTGTTGCAAACCTCTGCTGACTGGGCAGTGAAGGAAATGTAACTTCTTTTCTTCAGTGTTTTTCTGCACATATTTTGATTTCACATGTCGTATTACACTTGCTTTGCATAAGGTTCACACAGAGCTGATATTTAAAATGCATTACATTAAACTGAATCCTCACTCTTTCTCTACTTCCTTCTTTCAGTTATCAGATGCATTGGATTTTCTTCAATCTCACAAGCATGAGAATGAACAAGGTAATAAAACTGTTGAAAGGGAGTCGGGTAACTTGAATTCTCATACAGAAAGGGAAATGACAATGATAGGAAATGAATGGCAAGAGTACTGGTATGTTCAAAACTAAGATCTATACAAAAATAATGTTCAGGGGGAGATTACTTAATACATCATTTGTCCCACTTTACCTGGTGGTAGCGTGGCTGAATGGTTAGGGCACAGGACTTGACATGTAGATGTTGTGGATTCAAGTCCTGTTCTGACCACTGGTCAGTGTTGTTCTTGGTAGTCCCAAGTTTATTTCCTTGTCCATGATTGTAAATAACCAACTAGTCAATCTTGTGCCAGTTGGGATTTGTTTTACCACAGCATATTCATTTAGTACATTATTTGTTTCGTCATTTGGTCTTATTGACCCTTGAAAAGCCCATGGGGGAGTGGTCATTAAGATATACATGTATGATTTATTTTTTGTCAGTGGCAATGCAAGTAATGATTTGCAGATACTACAGCAAATACCATCGAGTAACCTCTCCTTACAGACATATTTCCAGAATATAGGGCACCTCTATAATACAGGCAGGCCACTTGTTTCCAGAGAAAATAGATTCCTCTGATAAAAATCTGTAATGAAGATACCTCCATGAAATGGACATTCAGCTCTGGCCTACCCTGCCAGCAGAGTCTCCTTTGATGTTCCTAGACAAATCTCCTTCCTCTTCCTGATTTGTGTAGGAAGATTGAAGGAGACTCTGTTTGCAGGGTAGCTCTGGCCCTTTGGTGCTCGTATCAGGGTTCTTCAGATTTAAATCATTTATCAAGGAGGGGCTCCCTGTGGAAAAGTTTGCAAGTTATACAGTTCCCTGAACATGACACCCATATATAGCAATATCAAGTATGCTTTGGCACTGAAAATGAAAATCGCAGATAAAGTTTTGATACTGCACACGTATTTGAATTCTCATGGCATGTGTTTGACTGAGGCCAATAACATATTTTCCCCTTTGTCATTCTTACGCATTTTTTGGAACTTCTTTTTTAAGGAGTATCTGCATTATCAGAGTTCCATACACACTTAATCAACTCGCTGCACTCATTAACAAGGGCATGTGTGACCAAGCGAGATGTGCTAATGAAGCAGCTACTAGAAGCCAAAGATGGTGGACTGAGCGGTGAAGCCACTGCTTCGACAGCAGACAATGAAACTTTGACCACTTCTGAATGTGGACAAGATCCTGACATACCACACCAAACAAATACATAACACAGTAACACACAGGGACAAGATCATTGTCATCATGGTCGTCATCATTGTCATCCAGTGGGTTATGTGTATACAGACACAAGTCTTTTGACACCCTGTCTCATACTCCAGTGTTTCCTCTGTCAATTTTTCAAATTAGTCTCATCACTGTTAATCCATCGAAGGTGGGGATAATAAATCATCTTCCTGGATTTGGTGTGCCATCGGCTGGCTTTAGCATTGCAAGACAAAGTTTCTAGCTCATTGGGTGTCCAACAGAGCACAGTAACTTCTTTTTACTGTAAATCCATTAAAACAGTATCTGGATCCACTACTTTGTCTCACATTGCGAAATAAACCCAAAAGCAGGTTTTTTTTATCAAAAGCATAACATGGTTAAATCAGGGTTTGTACCCTTTTGCAGAAACAATTTACAGGACGTTTCCAGGACTCAGATTGATTTTTCAAGGGCTCTTAAATTCACATTAACCCCTACACTCCCAAGATCTCAGTGTTAATTCTCCTTACTGCCTTCCATACACTTCATATTTTTTAGTTGAGTTGAACAGATTTCCAGAACTCTCCAGAACTTTCCAGTCCTGGAAAATGACATAATAAAATTCCAGGACTTTCCAGGTTTTCCAGGACCTGTATGAACCCTGTTAAATGATATTGGACCTTTTGTACAAATTCTGTCATGTACATTATATTTTACAAGATACAGACTATAATGGATATGATGTGATTCACATGACTGCCTTGTACTGAGTAGGCCACACAAAAAATCAATGAATAAAAGTAAACTGTTTTACTCAAAGCTGAAGTAATGGTTTTACATACATTATTACTTTCAAAACTATCTGTGATAAAATTATAGTAGTTTGTAATAATGATACTAAAAGTGCCTTTTTAATAAAGTGAGACACACAAGTGTATAAAGAAGAAAAAAAAGTACTTTGCATACTTTGTACTTAGTATCCTGTTATGTGACAGGGAAATAGAAAGAGTGTGATAAAATTAGTAAGTTTACCCTCAATAATGTTTTGTTGAGATGGTACCCCTGTACACTGGATGCCAGAGGTTTTTCTTGCGCGGTTTCTGGTGTTGGTCATTTGGCCGCCATTTCCATCCGCCGTGCGAGAAAAACCTCTGGTACCCAGGGTATTACCTCTGATGTTTCAGTGCAAGGTTTGATTCCATGTTAGCTAGAAAGTGTCGACAATTCAAAGGATTTGTTTGCTAGAATTTAGATGACAAAACTTGCATTGTAATTATCCAGCAAACTTTTTTCCATAAAAGACCTGCCAGTTATCAAACCTTCCAACCACTTTGACTATAAAAAGTAACATTTAGATTTCTCGAGACTTATATTAATAAATAATTTCATCAAGTAAATTAAAACAAAAGATCAGGTATGTAGCAAACAAAACACTAAGCTGGCTCATTGACAAGCCAAGCTGACTTTACTTGCATGATGCAAGTCCTTGATTTTTGAAGACTGACGAAACTCCATCTCTTGTGGTTGACATAATTATTACAACAACCATCATAAGTTGCAACATTTTAGTAAAATCATGCTCGTTCATTTCTGTCAGGTTTCTGCAAAGGACCTATTTAATCCTAAAATCACTTCCTAAGCAAAACAATGTTCACATAGAGAAAATTTTTGTAAAAGCATGGCATCCTGTGAAACCCTGCCCATAAATGCCTTGTTTGATACAATACTGGGATTAATACCCAAATTTAAAATACAGTCCTTATTAGGGACACTTACTTCTGTCAGATGTTATTCTACTAGCAATGAGAAATAGAATTTTACACATGTCATTGTCATGTCAACATTTTCCATGCAGTTGTCATGAATGCAGTCTTGAAATAATTTACACGACAAACAATCAGACAGGCAGACTAAAATTTTCTGTATTAATTTTGCTTCAAGACTTCACCAGCAAAATATTTAAGCAGGAGTCAAGCCTGAAAATGACTAAAAAATCCAAGCTACACTATGTCTAAATTTATAATCAAAATCAAAAACTACTTGTTAAAAATGCAGTTGGCTTTTGAAAATCAGCGTTAAAACTTAAAATTGGACTCACACTATCTTATCAATAAACCCAGTGATATTAAAAAACGTTTACAAGTTACTCCAAAAAGATGTACATTGTACCATTCAAATGTTCTCCGAGCATTGTATATCATGTTATCTTGTGTATAAATTTATGAGACTACAGGATAGTTCAGTCTTGGAAAGTTTCTTTTATAACCCTACCGGAATCAACATGATCTAACAATCATCACCAAATAGCCAAAACTAAACAAAAGATTTATGAAATTTGGGTCTGATAGTATTGTGTAATAATGCTGCGTTAGCCTTAGCTCTATGGTGAGATCAGTAATAAGTTCGCTCCAACAAAATGCTAGTCTGCCTTAAAGGAGAAGTGACCACTTAAGAGAGGTGACTTTGCTCTGCAGGAAATTACAAATAAAATATATAGAATATTATGTCAGTTCCATTGAATTACAGTTCTGTGTAATGGTCTCGCGTATTCTGAATGTATACGAACCAGAAATGGTGCTTTCGCTCTCTTGTGCCTAAAGTGAATATTTTGGTTAACTAGCCATCCCCATGAGAGTGACAGCCAAGATTCCACTGCAAAAAAAATGAATTCTTATAATGCAGTTTTAAAACAATCCAGAAAATCTCTTTGATTGGTTGTAGTGTGGTCATAAAATATTACTTAGATCGAAAAGGGATACCAGTAATACTCAGGTCTGTACAGAGCTGTCATCAATGAGGTGTTGTCTTTCAGTGCACATCTTGGATATCTCTATCATACATGTAGCTGAAGAATTAGGAATGGGCGCAGAGCTGTCACTTTACATGTACTCAGACCAGACTGGGCAGTTTTAAGTGTGTTGCTGTCTTTTTAGACTGATCGCCCTTGGTTACACTTTTGAGACCAGTTTGTCCATGTGAGTGATATCATGGCCAAGCCCCTTTACTTCATTATTGCAGCCTGATGAGCTGAATCTCAAATTCTAAGGTACTGTTGGGTGGAATTGGCCCTGTCTTCTTGTTCCCATACCTGCCAACAACAAAAACATTAGAGATCATTAGATGGCATACTGCCACGTGTTCTAGTTCGTAACAAAATGATAAATTATTATCCCAAGAGTGGAGAAGTTAAGTATGAAAAATAACAAATTCTAAGACAAAAATAATCATTTGAGGAACAATAATGAATGATAATTACAATTTTTGAACCTGGAGCTGATGATAAAAACATGAGTATTTTAGGTGGCAATAAAAGAGAATAAAAGCCATGCATTCAATGTTATTCACCAGAAGCTGGTGAGACAGTGGTGTTAATACAACAGAGTGGATGCAGTAAGTTATCAATCAACTTAAAGTAAATTAACTGCAAAAGTGAGTATGTGAAGCTGACATTTCCAGCATTAGCCCCCCCCGGGGGGGGGGGGGGGGTACTCCTTTATAAGGGCTTGATATGGGACGTGTGGTCAGCCAGGGTATGTTTTTCGGGATTTTTGTCTTAAACAGGGTATCAAATTTGTCATTTTTTGTCTTAATCAGGGTATTGATTTGCCAATTTTTGTCTTAAATGGGATATTTTATTTTCTTGGTCGATAAACAGCAAAATCTTTACAAGCTCTTGTAAATTAATACTGACCTCCGTTGACTTTGGCATTGATACCAGGCACATTAAATTTCCATTGATGACACAACAAGAAAGCCACACAATTTGTAACCGCAACTTTTAATCTATGTCTTAAACAGGGTATCAAAAAATCGGAATTCTGTCTTAAACAGGATAGGAAAATCAGCGTCATTTGTCTTAAACAGGGTCAGGGTATTAGCCTTGCATATTAGAGCAAAGAGGTGTTGCGAGAAGAAAGTGCCTTGTCACTCAAAAACACAACGCAATTGCCTGAACTGTTCAAGCTTGAGTCCAGGGTCCAGTTCTGTTGTTTAACGAGTGCATAACACTCTTCTCTGGATAAATTGCTATACATTGGATAAGTATGACAAAACCTAACTATGTTAACCACTGAATAGTGATCTATCCAGTGAATATTATCATCCACTCTCTGAATAACTTAGCCCAGGGTGATATTCTTTGGTCCACTGTGACTCACATCCACCCCCTAGGGGTGGAGGAAGGAGTAAAGTTTACTAACACCCCACTCTTGGTGGAGTACCATTAATCAAGAACTTACCCTTGTGAGGGAGGTACTGTTAGTTTTCTTTTGCCTCCAACTTGCATACCTGTATGACAAGAATGATAATTTCTCACTAGTAGTATTTCAAGAAACTTATGGAGCTCTGTAAGGAGAACTTGCATGGTGATGCCAGGGTTTTAAGTACTTACCAGCTACACCCAGATCCCAGCCTCGTATGACCTCTCCCGCACCCAGTCTGAACGAGAATGGAGTTCCATTTAAGCAAGCATCAAACTGCTTCTTGGTCTTAGTTAAATGGCCTTTGTAATAAACATGAACCTGTTGCAGGAGAAAGAAAAATAGACATTCAAATAAATCTGCCAAAAAGCACTAATAAAATGTAATGAAGGTCATGATGTAGCAAAAGATTGATTTAAAATCTGGACTTTTGCTGATTTATGTTTAAATTGTGAAGACCCGCACCAAGCAAAACTGACGCATTATTTTGCTTCAAAAATATTACTGCATGTAGTTTACTACATTTTGTTAGTCCAGAGCAGTCAATTTTCCTAAAATCACACTTTCACATGTTTATTGTAGCAATGCAAATAATTCAGTCTCATTTGATCATTGTCTTGATTTACCTTTTGTCCTTTCTTGGCCACTGGTCCATTTCCTTTTGTGATATCTTCTAATACTGTCCCTCCTGGTAGCTTCCTCTTCTTTGTCTATATACAATTCCAATATTATTTTACAAAATTAAAGTGCTTCTCACAAGCAAAGACTGAAGTAACCTGCGATCAGGTATTCTTTCTTTTTTTGCAGAGGGTCACATTTTTTTTCTCCCACCACAAAAAAAGAAAGCAAGCCTGATCACAGGTTAAGACTAACAGAGGTCTACTATACCCCTGTTCAAGCCTAAAAAACATAGCTCTACTGTATTATTTCAGGGCTCAAAATATGAGCATCAACATTTTTGACCCAGATCAAAAAGTTTAATAAAGGGGACTCCAGATCACAAGATTGAGTGTGTATCATTTAATAGCTGGTATTGGAACTAATCAGGCACTATGCCTTGACAAAAATCTTTACTAGCACCAGATAGATACATGTATATTCATTCAATTGCGGCCTTGAGCTTCTGGGTTTTTTTTAATTCCTAGGTTTTGCTGTTCTACGACATCATCAGAGAATGAAAGAAACTATTCAATAGTGTGTGATATGAAACTGGTGTAGGCGACG
>JAHPZR010025788.1:0-7500 GCA_019787425.1 Platygyra sinensis
TTATGGAGCACACAGGAAGTTTGGAGAGCACGAAACAAGCGTAAGAGTTGTTTGAGGCAATAGCCGAAGGCAACTCTAGCTCTTTGAGTGCTCTCCAAATTTCCCAAGTGCTCCAATAGGTCGATAGTGCACAGGTAAAAGCATGAACCAATTGCTTTGTAATATAGCCGGTGGAATTGTGCATCAAATCTGACATGAAAAACAGACAACAATATCAGAAGTGATTGTTCGCGGTTGAAAGCTCAAGAAAAATTTAAGCTTACCTTTGAGGGTTGAAACAGACCAGTTTGTCATTTGTTTAGTTTTACCAGAGTGTCTTTTTTCAAAATTTGTTGCATTTCACCCTCGGACAGTGAAGTGAATTTTGACAGCTCTGATGCCTTTCCCGTTGTTTTTCTCTTTTCTGCCTCATTTAAGAACTCTTGCCCAAGAGAAAAGGTCAGAAAATTGTCTTCGTTTTGGGACTGGTGGGCTGAGTCTATGTATCCATTATTGTCATGAAATATAATATTTTTCCAACGCTAACAATGGCCGCTCATAGGAAAAAAATTTCTGGTGAAGCAATTTACTCACGCTATCAGCGTGCACTGTCAGGATTTTGAGCACGCTTACGTATACTGAATTGGATTGTGCAGCTCTGCTTGCTATGTTATAAATAATTTTAATTTTCATCAGTTCTGTTCTTAACTACTAGAGTCACTTTTTTTCATTCAAGTGGAAGGCTGTCTATATTAATATTTATAATTCGTGTTTTTACAGTCTAATATGAAAGTCAGCGATGAGTGCATCACCAAATACAATGCGATGAAGGCAAACAAGGCACATGGGTTTTTAATTATGTTTATCAAAGACGAAAAGGAAGTGGTTGTTGAAGAAGCTGGAGAAAAATTTAGTTCTGACATGACACAAGTTGAAAATGAAGAGGCCTTTGGAAAAGTGAGAAGCAAGTTGCTTAGTGCTGGTCAGGACCCTAAGTATGTGGTTTTTGACTTCAAGTTTGAGACTAAAGATGGTCGCAGGGATAAATTAGTATTCATGAACTGGTAAGCTTAAAAATATTTTCTATCTCATATTGTGCATTTTTGAGTTTTTTTTTTTAATGTACCCATTAATGGATGAGTGAGTGAGTGAGTGAGTGACTGACTGACTGACTGAATGAGTGATTGAGTGACTAAGTGACTGACTGACTGACTGATGGAGGGATGGAGGGATGGAGGAAGTGAGTGAGTGACAAGTGAGCGAGCAAGCGAGCGAGTGCGTGAGTGAGGTCACACCAATCAGATTGGACCTACTATGAACTACTGAATCAAATTGCTGCTTGTAATGATGATATATGCATGTGAAGATTTCATCCCCAATTAAGAATGACCATCTTTGTTTAGTTGCAAATAGGAGCAGTATTTTTGTATTGGCCTTTTGTGGCATTTCCAATGCTTTGTTTACTGTAATTAAGCCTAGGACTCTGTGAGTGGGTTTTGAAAGAGTTCAGAATTTATTAGTCTGTCCTTTACAGGGATTGAAATTATCTTTTTTGTTCGGGAGCCAGCTGGCGACTGATGGTAAAAATGTTGTCAAATTGTAATTTTTGGTTACCACTGTTATATATAATCGCATAAGAACACTGAGTAAACATGCTTTTTTATATGTTACTTTGCATACAAGAAAAGTCGCTAATGAAAGGCCATAACTATTGAAAACAACATGAGTGAAACTGTTCATCAGGCTAGAGCGTATCCTGTATAAAGCGACAAGGAATATTTCTACTCCCCCCTGGATGGTATGCTAGTCCATTGGAAGGTTACCGCCAGCGTTAAATTTGCCGGTACCCATTTATACACCTGGATGGAGAGGGGCACTATGATTGTAAAGTGTTTTGCCCAAGAACAACTAAATGTACCCAACCAGGGCTTAATCCAGACCACTCAATCTGGAGATGAGCGCACTAACCATGAGGCCACCGCGCCTCCCACTGTATGAAGCGAAAGCCTATTTCATTGTTTGCTTGTATTCTACATTAGCCTGTTCTAGGCTCTTGGTCAGTGAGGACGATCGAAAAAGGGAGCCGGCGACAAGCGGGATCAGCGGAGAGCAACCTCTCCTTTTTCCCTACCAGACCCAAATTGTCACCCGCCGCTTTCTTAATCCTCCATTGACAGAGAACCTGGAACAGGCTAATTATACATGTATCTGTAACTCTTAATTTGCCAAAACAACTCTTGCACGGCTTGCTTGCCTATGTTTTGTTCAGTTTAAACTAACATGATGTAAAGCAAATTTGATCCACAGTGCTTTTATTAGAATATGACTACCGTCAGAGCTCCAATGGTCGTGAGTCATCGAGTCACTGGTTACTAGGCAGTGTTTGTCGACAAAAACTTCAAAATGTAACTTATAATATTTTCAGCCTATTTCCTATTTCTCATTTCAAACAGTTGCCTTGACTATTTCTGTATATAAAAGAGTGTACATAATTGATGGGGACGTTCAGACATTTTCAGTGATATCATAATAAAACGTAACCTCACTTTCGAACTATTACCATGTGGTCAGTCAAGAAAAAATGGTGGCAAAGCGTGCCCCCATTCAGTCTGGACAGACTGATTTGCTTGCATTCGTTTCAGAGAAATCACGTATGGGAACAGGTATTTGAAGAAATTTATTTGACTTCACAATTGTTCTTTAATAAACCCATTGTGCTCTTCTTTGCTTGTGGATGAATATTAATTGCAAAAAACGAAGCACTTTATTCCAATGATGAAATTTCAACAGTCAGCCCAACTGATTCGAAAACTTTACAGTATGAAGTTGCAGATAAGTCCTTGTCATGTTGGCAGTTTTCGGATAGTTGTGAGTAACGCAAAGGACTATTAAATGAAGAAATGAAACTTTATTTGTTCATTGTTTGGAAATTCTTTTACAAGCCTGTTCAGAGTTTTTACACTTGAATTTGTGAAGGAAGCCGATGTACTTTGGTAACCCAAACCAGATATATATGTTATTGGCTGTTTGGGAGGAACGAATAGTGGAAACTTGTGACCAAAATTTTGAAAATGCTGCCCAAGGCCTGTGGCTACATTACCTTAGTTGCATTTAGTTCACAAGTTATGTTCTTCGAAGGTGTTTTTCTGGTTTGAAGTTTGAAGTTGTACTGCAAAAACAATATTTGTCAGTCGTTGCAAATCACTTGAAATCAGACTTTCTACAGTAAATTGAGTAGCAGATAGCAAGGAAATAAAAACCATGTTGTGGTGATTGTTGGGTTTGTCACCCAATAATAACAACAATAACAATAATAATAATTCATTTCTATGGCGCTCACATCCATACTTGTCCGAGGCGCTTTACACAATCTTCCCCTTCCTGGGGAAGGAAGATTGCGTGACAAGCCCAAAGATTACGTAGTATGCTAACAGAATGGTGGCATCAATAGAATGTCTACAGGCTCCCTCGCCTCATTGGAGCTCGCCAGGAGCCTGTTGGTAGGCTATGTCAGCACTTGACTTGACATCATGTAACATTATTTTGCTTGATGCTTCCCAGGTGCTCAGACAATTCAGATCGTAAAAAGAAGATGTTACAAGGAAGCTCATGTGAAGGTGTAAAGAAGCATTTTCCAGGTTTTGCTGCAAGCATCCAAGCCAATGACGATGATGAGCTGGACTACCACACTATTAGAAAGGATGTGTTGGCTGGGAAGAAATAAGTGTCTTTGTCATGTACAGCTTGTGATATAAGCAGTGAAGATTTGTGTGTATATGTAGTACTTAATCAGTAAGATAAGCATAGGTTGTATAAGTTCCCATCCCTCCCCATTTAGTTATAACCCAATTGGTCTGCTGCTTAAGGAGATATTGATAATTCAATAATTGATTTATTAGTAATAAAGGTTTCAAAACGCAAATTCCTGGAAATATTTTAGCATATCCCAGACCTCTGCTCTTAATAAAACCAATATGCATGAAAGACAAGACTAGAATGATAACTTATTGTTATATTAAGGGGGGAGAAACTTAACTACATGTCTGTTGCTAAGAAAATCTAAGTGCTTTTATAGCATCTTAAAGATCTATAATTTTCGAAATATTGTACATTTCCTCAAACGCATACTACAAGTTGTAGATAATGCCGTGTTTTGGCAAAACGTATTGTTGTATTTCGAAAGCGATCCACTCAGTCCGAGTTTTTAGACGTTTTTTACTGTGGTCACGTGACATACCAAATATGGGCGTTGTTCGCAACATTTAAAGGAAACGTGAATCGAACAAACACGGTAAACTTTGATGCCCACTGGACTTCAGGAGCCAAAAAAAGGAGGTTTTGAGATTTCCTTAGCAACAGACTTGTAGTTAAGGTTCTCCCCCCTTAAGCTCTGTGCAGTGTCATTCTTAATACTTATTGTTTAAACCGACCGGCCTTTAATGTTCTTGTTCATGATAACTTTCCTCATTGAGTTGATTATTTTATTGTTTCGTTTTGAGATTTTGTCAACTGGTGATACCTCAATCCCCCCCTTGCCCCAGTTGGATATACCGACAGATCAAAGTTCCAGTCTGCTTGCAGACATCAATCCACCGCAAGGAAAACTGGTCCATTTACCTGTAATGCTTTGCGCACAAAAACTCTAAAAGAGCGTATACAAAACACAAAGAAAAATTGTAAGGCATTTAAACTCGACAAGAGCAATGCTGTTAGTATAGGAACGACTGCTGTTAAACCATATCTTTCTATATGCTCCGTGGGCTTAGTTTGGTTCGCAAGGTATTGTGGTAAAATGTGCAGCCGCCGTCTTTTTTCTTACGGTGGATTGACCAGGGATTGATGTTTTTTGTCACAAAACTCTTAGTAGTGTCGTAGTTTGAAAGTTAATGTAAAGTGCTTTTTGTAGAGCGCACAGTCAGGTGTTCCTGATGATAGTAGAATGTAACTCACACACTCTTTACAGAGGCATTTTTAAGTAGCTTATACACCCGGGATTGGGGGGTATTCTACTCTGAGGCCCCCTCCTCGAGTTTCAACCCCTTAACCCTTTTGTATACCATTTTGACAGAAAATCTACCTCTTTCATGAGGTACCGCTTTCATGCGCTTTCTTTAGAACAGTACATCCTTTTTTTATAAACAATGTTTTGGAGAACAAGCATTACCAGAAGGTATGTTAACCAAAATACAAGTATTGTTTGTTCAGTTATGTCTGGGAGTGAAGATACTCCGATTTGCCTACCCTTTTCAATATACCAGAAGCCTGACATAGGTACTCCTTTTGGGCAGATTCTCCCCATATAGGCCATTATGGGGAGTACCCCACTCCTCGTCCCCCCTCAAGGGTAATACATTCCTCAGTTATCAGAGGATCAAAAGCGAATCCCAGGAATGCAGAGTTACAAGTGATTCAAATTGAGCAAACTAAGAAACCTTCCAGAACAAAATATCACCGGGAAATGATGGAATTCCACTGATTAGTATGCATTGCACATGTCTTGGGAATGAACGATTTAAAGACAAACTGAGAATATAAGGTTAAGTTCGGTATAGCATTGCTTATAGAGTAGTAATTTTAAGGGGTCTAATAAAGCTTGAGGCACATCTAGATTGGTCTCTTTTATGAGTCCAATGCAAATTGTCACACGATTATTTATAAAATTTCACATTTGACACGAGAGTCCCATGATAGTCCGGCTACACTTGGCTTCCCCCCCCCCCCCCCACCCTACTCTCCGCAAAAAAAACAATGAAATTCCCAAAAGATAAAACCGCAGTGGTTGAACTCGTATATATCTTCACGAGTGGGAGGAGTGCGTGACAAATCAATAGAATGCCTGTTTGTCCGGCTTCGCAGGAATGAGTGTCAACTTCAAGAACTAACTCGAATGAAGCTCTAGATGGAGAGTTGGTTTGTCAAACCTCCATACGCCAGCAGGAATTTCTGGGACGTAAACTTCATCCCTTCTATCCCACAACCAATGTTGCAAGGTGCCCTGCTCTCCCCTCTATTCAGGAGCATTCTGGATATGTAATGGTTATGAGTAAAGCTTTCAGTTCACTGAAAGACTAGCAATTTTCCATCACGTAATTTTTCATGGGTTGACGCCTGGGGTGACCGCAAGTGCAAGGAAGTAAGTCTTTTTTTACCATATTCCATTTACCCGCTCGGGGAATACAGTCCCTAAACTCTCGGGGATATATTTCGTCTCAAATCCCTTTGTTTTCTCACCAATAATCATCTCGCCCCAGGGTGGACGGGTGCTGGGTGCTTTACATTGAACTCCTGCAGCATCAATGCGTCTCTTCCAGAACACTGCCGAGGATAACTTAAGGTTATTTTTTCCACAAAGTGTTTGATAAAGCTAATTTCAGTGTAAAGACTAAGTCTGAGTCAAACAGAATGTTGACATCATACCGTGACACCGAGAAACACGAGACATTGGCCGTTTTTATGCTAGGGACGTTACTGTCGTCTCGGACGTTAAAGCTGTCTCGAGACGACTTTAATGTCTAGTATAAAAACAAAAAATAAGGAAGACGCTTTTAACGTCTGTCTACTTTAACGTCTTCTTTTAAGAGCGTCTAAACTGATGACGCTCTTATTGGTCGCCTTTAACGTTTGAGACGTTAAACCTGTCTAGTGTGAAAACGTGACGCCTTCAACTGCTTGCATGTTACCATCTAGTAGATTTGTTCGTATATTGACGGGCTAAAAGTTGCTTATTTCCTAGTGGTGACTATTGAGGACTTTTAAACTATTGCAATCGTATTGCAATAGGTCACATGGATATTGTTGTGATAGTGTAGGTACTATTGCAATAGTATTGCGATAGTTTTCAGTAATGTCTGTATCTACTTAATGCCTTAAGAAGTAGCAGTCAATACAGGTACTGAGGAACACAATGGATGGCGCGACCCTATTGGTGGTTCAAGATGCCAAAAATGCTAGGTGTAGTAGTTGGATTGTTTTTAGTTTCTTTTTTACCTTTATCCGAGTGGAAAAAAGTGTCTTTATTTTCCAAACAAGTTAAAATATTAGAAGTATAGAAACTATCGATAGTTCGCTACACTATCGCAATTGTTATTGATATTTCATTTTCACTATCGATCCATCGCTATCACAGCAATAACATCGCGATGCATCGATAGTTCGATGTATTGTTACTCCCTTATTATTTCCGGTGTCGTCCGAGTGTAGAACCCAGTCTTTTTTTATAAAAAAAGGTATTTTTTTCTTTGTTAGGCCGTGTACTTAAATGCGACTCGTCTCGTTTTTATACGAGACGCCTTTACCGTCTTAGACGTTAATGTTGTCTCGACAACTTAAACGTCTCTAGAATAAAAACGGTCATTTTTACACACTGGGTTATCATACATGTAAATGGTTCATCTGTTGCATTTGTCCTTCCTTACTTTTCCTGTAGATGTATTTACAGCGCGATACCTCTTTCACTGACTTTGTTTCTTTAAATAAAAATTCACGGAAGGAACGTTTCAATTCTCCCAAGGTCTTTATAGC
>JAHPZR010025788.1:12500-15000 GCA_019787425.1 Platygyra sinensis
AAATTTGTCAAGGAGAGTTCGACACGTGCAACTTTGTTTCAGGGTAAAGTTCAGTAATGCGTGGGAAAATCATTGGAAACAGTTATTTGCGCTAATTTTAGTTAGAATTCTACTAAAACAATTACATTATTCGCTCTCGATTTCTATGAGGCGATAGTTGATTCGGCCTTCGGCCTCATCAACTATCACCTAGAAATCTCGAGCTCATAATCTATTAAATTGTTAATTAGTATATACTAAAACAGTGGAAAGCGTTGAACGCGCGCGCTGATTGGCTCGTTAAACTCCGAATATCCTGTGCTATTTACCTCCGCGCAATTCGGGAAAAAATGGCGTCCCAGTTTGCATACGTGACAAGTGTAGAAATCAACAAAATTAATTTTTTGTTGTGTATATTATCTCACTGTTTTAGTATATACTAAAACAACTATTCGGTGGCTAGTTTTGTATATCAACCGCTAGCCACCTCCACTTCAGTGAATAGTTGTTAAATATTCTCGTTTCATTTTATTATTATTATTATTGTTGTTGTTATTAGGGTATCTAAAAGATAGTAATGCTGCGGCACATTCTGTTGATAGTGACATATTTTACGTAATCATTGATCTATCTGCGCGTTCCAAGTCTTACATTGTTATTTCTTAAAGTAGTGTCAAATTGTGGTGTGTAACGTAAACCTGTCCTTGTATGTATCAACTTCATGCATCATGACGAATCGATGGCGAGGCGTGACAAGGGATCGAGACAATAAAGTACATACACATATGATACACATCTATCTCCCCAAGTTTACCAGGAAATCGAGAAGATGAAATTTGAAAGATGTGGAAAATGTAGGAGCAGAAATCTCACTTATAAGTTCTGTACACATCAAGTCTAGAGTGTTGACAGTATCGAAAATGCGTCGATCGCTAGCCTACGAACTATTTCCGGCTGTCGCTTGTCTCCGCTGGCGGCACCAGTGACAGCCGGAAATACGTCTGCGTTCACAGGCTAGTCGATCGCCGGATATGTGAAACTGCTAAAACTTATTTAAATTCATGTTTGGATTTCGTCTTGGGGCTAGCAACTGATATATAGTTGATACATTAGGCAAACTCTTAAGCGATATCAATTGACAATGTTTTGCATCACAAGATTAGATCACATGACTGTATTTGGAATTCTCGTCCACAAAATCTTGATGTAAGTTGTAACTGCAACATCTAGTGGTCAGGTGTAAAAACTGGTCGTTTCTGTTAAGTTAAAAAGAAAATCACATTCAAGAATCAAAATATTACGAAGAATTAGCTTATAATTATGTTTGGTATCATTACTTGTATTTTGCATAATCAAATATTATTCTTTATCAACAATTTAATTTCGGGCTAGCTCCTGAGTCCTTCGGGCTGGTAACCTCAAGTAACAGCTTGCCCGAAGGACAACCTGTCCAACCTCATTTTTTCATTTTCGTCTCACCCTGACCTGTCTTATAAACTTTGAACTAAAAGAAACTAAATAACATCGATTCTCGGTAAGCAAACACCAAACAATTCTAGTTTTTGCTTTCATCCCAACTTGCCATGTAGCTGTAGAAAGATTTTTGTTTACTGAGTTTCAACTAAATCTGAAACTTACTGATAACTATGGCTACTATGCAAGTATATTCATATTTCTACTGTGTTGAAATAAAAGATCTGAAATGAAACTTTCGTTTAAAATGTTTAAAAACTGTTAAACTGGAGACCCCGTCTTTCGATCCTATCACATAGTTAACTTTCACTCTGTCTCAGTCTCCCTTCGGCCCTCTCGTAAGAGAACTGGATCAGTATTGCAACACATCAAGTAAAAAAATAGGCAGTCTTTGACTACATGTGCCTAGTGATATGAAAACTATTATCATCTGCAATGACTACATGATACAACAACAAGAAACTTTATTGTAAAATAAGAATCAACTGTAACAATTTATAATCATGTCTTTCTCATTGTAGAGGAATGTTTATTCGGTGGAAGTTTGAATAATTATCGGCTTATCAGATAAGCTTGTTTCTGTTTACATTTTTTTGTCTTTCGTAGGCCGCCGAGGTCATTTTTTCGAGCGATTTCAGCCTCAATGTTCTTATTAAGTTTGTTCTTATAAAAAAAAAAGAGTGTAATCCTAAATTCCTCTCAATGCTCTCAGACTCCAAGTGTTCCGACTTGACACGATAGGCCTAAATTCACTGACTGACTTGAGTCATTTTTTATTTATTATTTATTTCTAACTGCTCGAAATTA
Organism: Platygyra sinensis; assembly: GCA_019787425.1. Taxonomy (NCBI): domain Eukaryota; kingdom Metazoa; phylum Cnidaria; class Anthozoa; order Scleractinia; family Merulinidae; genus Platygyra; species Platygyra sinensis. Next base: position 14,760 of record JAHPZR010025788.1, read on the forward strand.
ATGATATTTTCATTAGATTTCTGCCGTGTGAGGTATAAAGAAAAAAAAGGACAACTGATCACGAGGGTAACATCTGTGTTAAGAATTTAGGCCTATCGTGTCAAGTCGAACACTGGAGTCTGAGAGCATTGAGAGGAATTTAGGATTACACTCTTTTTTTTTAATAAGAACAAACTTAATAAGAACATTGAGGCTGAAATCGCTCGAAAAATGACCTCGGCGGCCTACGAAAGACAAAAAA
>JAHPZR010025788.1:22500-29468 GCA_019787425.1 Platygyra sinensis
GCGAACTATCGATAGTTTCTATACTTCTAATATTTTAACTTGTTTGGAAAATAAAGACACTTTTTTCCACTCGGATAAAGGTAAAAAAGAAACTAAAAACAATCCAACTACTACACCTAGCATTTTTGGCATCTTGAACCACCAATAGGGTCGCGCCATCCATTGTGTTCCTCAGTACCTGTATTGACTGCTACTTCTTAAGGCATTAAGTAGATACAGACATTACTGAAAACTATCGCAATACTATTGCAATAGTACCTACACTATCACAACAATATCCATGTGACCTATTGCAATACGATTGCAATAGTTTAAAAGTCCTCAATAGTCACCACTAGGAAATAAGCAACTTTTAGCCCGTCAATATACGAACAAATCTACTAGATGGTAACATGCAAGCAGTTGAAGGCGTCACGTTTTCACACTAGACAGGTTTAACGTCTCAAACGTTAAAGGCGACCAATAAGAGCGTCATCAGTTTAGACGCTCTTAAAAGAAGACGTTAAAGTAGACAGACGTTAAAAGCGTCTTCCTTATTTTTTGTTTTTATACTAGACATTAAAGTCGTCTCGAGACAGCTTTAACGTCCGAGACGACAGTAACGTCCCTAGCATAAAAACGGCCAATGTCTCGTGTTTCTCGGTGTCACGGTATGATGTCAACATTCTGTTTGACTCAGACTTAGTCTTTACACTGAAATTAGCTTTATCAAACACTTTGTGGAAAAAATAACCTTAAGTTATCCTCGGCAGTGTTCTGGAAGAGACGCATTGATGCTGCAGGAGTTCAATGTAAAGCACCCAGCACCCGTCCACCCTGGGGCGAGATGATTATTGGTGAGAAAACAAAGGGATTTGAGACGAAATATATCCCCGAGAGTTTAGGGACTGTATTCCCCGAGCGGGTAAATGGAATATGGTAAAAAAAGACTTACTTCCTTGCACTTGCGGTCACCCCAGGCGTCAACCCATGAAAAATTACGTGATGGAAAATTGCTAGTCTTTCAGTGAACTGAAAGCTTTACTCATAACCATTACATATCCAGAATGCTCCTGAATAGAGGGGAGAGCAGGGCACCTTGCAACATTGGTTGTGGGATAGAAGGGATGAAGTTTACGTCCCAGAAATTCCTGCTGGCGTATGGAGGTTTGACAAACCAACTCTCCATCTAGAGCTTCATTCGAGTTAGTTCTTGAAGTTGACACTCATTCCTGCGAAGCCGGACAAACAGGCATTCTATTGATTTGTCACGCACTCCTCCCACTCGTTGAAGATATATACGAGTTCAACCACTGCGGTTTTATCTTTTGGGAATTTCATTGTTTTTTTTGCGGAGAGTAGGGTGGGGGGGGGGGGGGGAAGCCAAGTGTAGCCGGACTATCATGGGACTCTCGTGTCAAATGTGAAATTTTATAAATAATCGTGTGACAATTTGCATTGGACTCATAAAAGAGACCAATCTAGATGTGCCTCAAGCTTTATTAGACCCCTTAAAATTACTACTCTATAAGCAATGCTATACCGAACTTAACCTTATATTCTCAGTTTGTCTTTAAATCGTTCATTCCCAAGACATGTGCAATGCATACTAATCAGTGGAATTCCATCATTTCCCGGTGATATTTTGTTCTGGAAGGTTTCTTAGTTTGCTCAATTTGAATCACTTGTAACTCTGCATTCCTGGGATTCGCTTTTGATCCTCTGATAACTGAGGAATGTATTACCCTTGAGGGGGGACGAGGAGTGGGGTACTCCCCATAATGGCCTATATGGGGAGAATCTGCCCAAAAGGAGTACCTATGTCAGGCTTCTGGTATATTGAAAAGGGTAGGCAAATCGGAGTATCTTCACTCCCAGACATAACTGAACAAACAATACTTGTATTTTGGTTAACATACCTTCTGGTAATGCTTGTTCTCCAAAACATTGTTTATAAAAAAAGGATGTACTGTTCTAAAGAAAGCGCATGAAAGCGGTACCTCATGAAAGAGGTAGATTTTCTGTCAAAATGGTATACAAAAGGGTTAAGGGGTTGAAACTCGAGGAGGGGGCCTCAGAGTAGAATACCCCCCAATCCCGGGTGTATAAGCTACTTAAAAATGCCTCTGTAAAGAGTGTGTGAGTTACATTCTACTATCATCAGGAACACCTGACTGTGCGCTCTACAAAAAGCACTTTACATTAACTTTCAAACTACGACACTACTAAGAGTTTTGTGACAAAAAACATCAATCCCTGGTCAATCCACCGTAAGAAAAAAGACGGCGGCTGCACATTTTACCACAATACCTTGCGAACCAAACTAAGCCCACGGAGCATATAGAAAGATATGGTTTAACAGCAGTCGTTCCTATACTAACAGCATTGCTCTTGTCGAGTTTAAATGCCTTACAATTTTTCTTTGTGTTTTGTATACGCTCTTTTAGAGTTTTTGTGCGCAAAGCATTACAGGTAAATGGACCAGTTTTCCTTGCGGTGGATTGATGTCTGCAAGCAGACTGGAACTTTGATCTGTCGGTATATCCAACTGGGGCAAGGGGGGGATTGAGGTATCACCAGTTGACAAAATCTCAAAACGAAACAATAAAATAATCAACTCAATGAGGAAAGTTATCATGAACAAGAACATTAAAGGCCGGTCGGTTTAAACAATAAGTATTAAGAATGACACTGCACAGAGCTTAAGGGGGAGAACCTTAACTACAAGTCTGTTGCTAAGGAAATCTCAAAACCTCCTTTTTTTGGCTCCTGAAGTCCAGTGGGCATCAAAGTTTACCGTGTTTGTTCGATTCACGTTTCCTTTAAATGTTGCGAACAACGCCCATATTTGGTATGTCACGTGACCACAGTAAAAAACGTCTAAAAACTCGGACTGAGTGGATCGCTTTCGAAATACAACAATACGTTTTGCCAAAACACGGCATTATCTACAACTTGTAGTATGCGTTTGAGGAAATGTACAATATTTCGAAAATTATAGATCTTTAAGATGCTATAAAAGCACTTAGATTTTCTTAGCAACAGACATGTAGTTAAGTTTCTCCCCCCTTAATATAACAATAAGTTATCATTCTAGTCTTGTCTTTCATGCATATTGGTTTTATTAAGAGCAGAGGTCTGGGATATGCTAAAATATTTCCAGGAATTTGCGTTTTGAAACCTTTATTACTAATAAATCAATTATTGAATTATCAATATCTCCTTAAGCAGCAGACCAATTGGGTTATAACTAAATGGGGAGGGATGGGAACTTATACAACCTATGCTTATCTTACTGATTAAGTACTACATATACACACAAATCTTCACTGCTTATATCACAAGCTGTACATGACAAAGACACTTATTTCTTCCCAGCCAACACATCCTTTCTAATAGTGTGGTAGTCCAGCTCATCATCGTCATTGGCTTGGATGCTTGCAGCAAAACCTGGAAAATGCTTCTTTACACCTTCACATGAGCTTCCTTGTAACATCTTCTTTTTACGATCTGAATTGTCTGAGCACCTGGGAAGCATCAAGCAAAATAATGTTACATGATGTCAAGTCAAGTGCTGACATAGCCTACCAACAGGCTCCTGGCGAGCTCCAATGAGGCGAGGGAGCCTGTAGACATTCTATTGATGCCACCATTCTGTTAGCATACTACGTAATCTTTGGGCTTGTCACGCAATCTTCCTTCCCCAGGAAGGGGAAGATTGTGTAAAGCGCCTCGGACAAGTATGGATGTGAGCGCCATAGAAATGAATTATTATTATTGTTATTGTTGTTATTATTGGGTGACAAACCCAACAATCACCACAACATGGTTTTTATTTCCTTGCTATCTGCTACTCAATTTACTGTAGAAAGTCTGATTTCAAGTGATTTGCAACGACTGACAAATATTGTTTTTGCAGTACAACTTCAAACTTCAAACCAGAAAAACACCTTCGAAGAACATAACTTGTGAACTAAATGCAACTAAGGTAATGTAGCCACAGGCCTTGGGCAGCATTTTCAAAATTTTGGTCACAAGTTTCCACTATTCGTTCCTCCCAAACAGCCAATAACATATATATCTGGTTTGGGTTACCAAAGTACATCGGCTTCCTTCACAAATTCAAGTGTAAAAACTCTGAACAGGCTTGTAAAAGAATTTCCAAACAATGAACAAATAAAGTTTCATTTCTTCATTTAATAGTCCTTTGCGTTACTCACAACTATCCGAAAACTGCCAACATGACAAGGACTTATCTGCAACTTCATACTGTAAAGTTTTCGAATCAGTTGGGCTGACTGTTGAAATTTCATCATTGGAATAAAGTGCTTCGTTTTTTGCAATTAATATTCATCCACAAGCAAAGAAGAGCACAATGGGTTTATTAAAGAACAATTGTGAAGTCAAATAAATTTCTTCAAATACCTGTTCCCATACGTGATTTCTCTGAAACGAATGCAAGCAAATCAGTCTGTCCAGACTGAATGGGGGCACGCTTTGCCACCATTTTTTCTTGACTGACCACATGGTAATAGTTCGAAAGTGAGGTTACGTTTTATTATGATATCACTGAAAATGTCTGAACGTCCCCATCAATTATGTACACTCTTTTATATACAGAAATAGTCAAGGCAACTGTTTGAAATGAGAAATAGGAAATAGGCTGAAAATATTATAAGTTACATTTTGAAGTTTTTGTCGACAAACACTGCCTAGTAACCAGTGACTCGATGACTCACGACCATTGGAGCTCTGACGGTAGTCATATTCTAATAAAAGCACTGTGGATCAAATTTGCTTTACATCATGTTAGTTTAAACTGAACAAAACATAGGCAAGCAAGCCGTGCAAGAGTTGTTTTGGCAAATTAAGAGTTACAGATACATGTATAATTAGCCTGTTCCAGGTTCTCTGTCAATGGAGGATTAAGAAAGCGGCGGGTGACAATTTGGGTCTGGTAGGGAAAAAGGAGAGGTTGCTCTCCGCTGATCCCGCTTGTCGCCGGCTCCCTTTTTCGATCGTCCTCACTGACCAAGAGCCTAGAACAGGCTAATGTAGAATACAAGCAAACAATGAAATAGGCTTTCGCTTCATACAGTGGGAGGCGCGGTGGCCTCATGGTTAGTGCGCTCATCTCCAGATTGAGTGGTCTGGATTAAGCCCTGGTTGGGTACATTTAGTTGTTCTTGGGCAAAACACTTTACAATCATAGTGCCCCTCTCCATCCAGGTGTATAAATGGGTACCGGCAAATTTAACGCTGGCGGTAACCTTCCAATGGACTAGCATACCATCCAGGGGGGAGTAGAAATATTCCTTGTCGCTTTATACAGGATACGCTCTAGCCTGATGAACAGTTTCACTCATGTTGTTTTCAATAGTTATGGCCTTTCATTAGCGACTTTTCTTGTATGCAAAGTAACATATAAAAAAGCATGTTTACTCAGTGTTCTTATGCGATTATATATAACAGTGGTAACCAAAAATTACAATTTGACAACATTTTTACCATCAGTCGCCAGCTGGCTCCCGAACAAAAAAGATAATTTCAATCCCTGTAAAGGACAGACTAATAAATTCTGAACTCTTTCAAAACCCACTCACAGAGTCCTAGGCTTAATTACAGTAAACAAAGCATTGGAAATGCCACAAAAGGCCAATACAAAAATACTGCTCCTATTTGCAACTAAACAAAGATGGTCATTCTTAATTGGGGATGAAATCTTCACATGCATATATCATCATTACAAGCAGCAATTTGATTCAGTAGTTCATAGTAGGTCCAATCTGATTGGTGTGACCTCACTCACGCACTCGCTCGCTTGCTCGCTCACTTGTCACTCACTCACTTCCTCCATCCCTCCATCCCTCCATCAGTCAGTCAGTCAGTCACTTAGTCACTCAATCACTCATTCAGTCAGTCAGTCAGTCACTCACTCACTCACTCACTCATCCATTAATGGGTACATTAAAAAAAAAAACTCAAAAATGCACAATATGAGATAGAAAATATTTTTAAGCTTACCAGTTCATGAATACTAATTTATCCCTGCGACCATCTTTAGTCTCAAACTTGAAGTCAAAAACCACATACTTAGGGTCCTGACCAGCACTAAGCAACTTGCTTCTCACTTTTCCAAAGGCCTCTTCATTTTCAACTTGTGTCATGTCAGAACTAAATTTTTCTCCAGCTTCTTCAACAACCACTTCCTTTTCGTCTTTGATAAACATAATTAAAAACCCATGTGCCTTGTTTGCCTTCATCGCATTGTATTTGGTGATGCACTCATCGCTGACTTTCATATTAGACTGTAAAAACACGAATTATAAATATTAATATAGACAGCCTTCCACTTGAATGAAAAAAAGTGACTCTAGTAGTTAAGAACAGAACTGATGAAAATTAAAATTATTTATAACATAGCAAGCAGAGCTGCACAATCCAATTCAGTATACGTAAGCGTGCTCAAAATCCTGACAGTGCACGCTGATAGCGTGAGTAAATTGCTTCACCAGAAATTTTTTTCCTATGAGCGGCCATTGTTAGCGTTGGAAAAATATTATATTTCATGACAATAATGGATACATAGACTCAGCCCACCAGTCCCAAAACGAAGACAATTTTCTGACCTTTTCTCTTGGGCAAGAGTTCTTAAATGAGGCAGAAAAGAGAAAAACAACGGGAAAGGCATCAGAGCTGTCAAAATTCACTTCACTGTCCGAGGGTGAAATGCAACAAATTTTGAAAAAAGACACTCTGGTAAAACTAAACAAATGACAAACTGGTCTGTTTCAACCCTCAAAGGTAAGCTTAAATTTTTCTTGAGCTTTCAACCGCGAACAATCACTTCTGATATTGTTGTCTGTTTTTCATGTCAGATTTGATGCACAATTCCACCGGCTATATTACAAAGCAATTGGTTCATGCTTTTACCTGTGCACTATCGACCTATTGGAGCACTTGGGAAATTTGGAGAGCACTCAAAGAGC